>JBBPMO010001205.1:0-11609 GCA_038090315.1 Xanthoconium stramineum
CTCGCGGAAACGCCGCCATCGAATGGCTACCACGCTTGGAATGCCGGAGAAGTCAAAAGCAGGCGTGGCCGGGTGGTACACGTTACAACAAAACACGGTGCCTGGGTCATCCGAACTTTGATCGTCATGGTTCAGAAGAAAGATCTCAAGGTACGTTTTCTGTCTGCGGTCTGTTTATCGGATATTTACCTGAGCTTAGGCACAGGATGCTGCATTATGTGCCCTTGCTGCGCTTGCTCTCAACAACCCACCTGTTGCTACTGCGTTGGCAAGGTTGCCTACTGACGGCAGTAAGCATTGCACCTGCATACATGCGCCTCATGGTCACTCTGTGTAGCTGCATCTTCTCTTGCTTCGGTTCTCTCCTTGACCGAGAGTCATGTTACGAATGTTCAACTCGCGGCATCATTATGGTGGGTTCCCTGAGATAGCTATCTATACCGCTTGCTCAACATTCCGAAAACAAGTATCACAAATACCATCCGTGCCCAGGTGAATAACCATCCAGGTGCAGTGGACCCTGCAGCTGCACTCACGGTCATTCAAATTCTCAATTGCATCTTGCTTTCCCATTCGGAGTCTCCTCAAAACCAAACCAAAACCTGACATACCCGCTGTTAGTAACTTTTCTTCACTGTCATCCCAGGTCTTTAAACGTGCTTTTGACAGCTCTGCTGGTCCGGCAAGTGTCATGTCTAACCAGCCGATAGTCGCATCAATTTTTCCACCACATGACTCAGTGGACGACCTCGAACGCCTATATCGTGCTTGCAAATCAGCAGGGTTTGGCCGGAACGGGAAACATTTTCAATGAGTCATACTGATACAACCCGGCATTCGCGTCCTACATGGTCTTACTTCAAAGCTGCACCCATGAATACAACATTCAGGAGTACTGGATAGCCCGCATAGCAATATGTTTGCCCCGGTCATGATGACTTGAGACGCTTCTCACACTCTTTACGTAGCTTCTCAGTAATTCACCCACTTTGATCTAGTACAAGAATCGTCAGTGCCAGTTCGTTGGTGAGAAGGATCATAACGAGAAAACGCACCCTTGTGTCCTCGGATGCCAACATCACACAACCTGCAGTCAAGAACTCTCTGGCAGAAATGATGTTCATGATACAGTGAATGGTGGGCTGAGGCGCGGTGACGACCGTTGCTACGTCACTTTCCGCGGCGTTGCCAGTCGGAGGTGTGGCAAGATCCAAGAGATGGGTAATGACGCTGGTGGTACTCCCTCCCTCTCCGTTAGTAGACGCATCCGGTTCGGATGGTGTCAAAACCGTACTCGCGAATAGAATGAGTGCTTGTATATGCCGTTTCAGGGTACTAGTAGCAGAGGTGGAAGGGGAGCGTTCCCCATCCCTACAACGCGATCTCAGCAACCGGTGGTGAGAACGGACAAAAGGATAATACTCACCGAGGATGATCCAAAAATGCGGACGCGGCACTTTCTGGCGCCAAAGGCTGAGATCTAAGCCTTAAGCACTCTTTCAAGACCTCCGTGACTACCTGCGACAGACTCTGAGTCGCCGTTGGGTAAGTAGAATGGGCAGACCCACGAATAGCCGCAACGAATGGTCAATGCCGTAGCAACGACATGGGGAGAGTGAACATATTTTGTGCTTCTTCTAGCGTTTGTCAGTTCGCACGGTTGGTGACTTTGTCGATCAGGAGCATGCAGACTGGAGCCAAAAAAGTTCGTACTCCGAGCACCTCTGTGAGATGCATGCAGAAGCTAGTGGGGTATGGTGAGCAAATGAGTCACACTTTCAAGAGAGAACACACTTTTGTTGTCAATGCCGGGGAATGTGGTTCGACGCGTCGGTAATGATGCGTAGGAAATCTCTAGGCCCAACGTACAGGTTGAAGCCGTCCAAATGCTTCGTTTCAAGGACGATACCATCACTGGCACGATGTTGTCGATCGTCTATGCCAGTTCATTTAGCCAGTTGCGCAAAGAACAGAGGGGGTGCAAACTCACATTCTGGATAACTTTAAAGCTGTATGAATTGTCTCTATGGAAGACATTAGATCCCACGAACATGAAAGACAGAGTCGGAGGTGAGGCGAGCCAAGTTGGTCATCAAGAGCAGAGCCTCGTTGAACGTTTGAGGATTGTCAGTCACTGCAGAGCGAGCTTTCAGGTTTAATGATTCACTTCACGTCAGTCAAGTTTCCTCCAGCAGCTCTCTCAATATCCTTGATAGCCGCTGCAACCACCTCTGCAACCCCTCCTCTTTTTGCTTCTGTTTTCCCCGTCGACGGCCGCCACCACTCCCGCCTGCACCTTCTTCATACTGTTTTTCTATGTCCTCCATCCTTGTCCGCTCGACCATAAACTCGCCTACAAACCTTGCCACTGCCTGTTCCCCCATCTCACCGTGTGCCCGGTTCCCCACCACCACTCATACGCCTGAGGATTCTCCTCGGCGTTCCCATTCCTTTGTGTAGCGGACGCGTCCACGGTGTTTACCCATTGAGGATTTGGCCTCCCCGACACACACGCCATCGAGGTAGCCTTGTTAGACCAGGTGTTGAAGGTAACAGGCAATGGGCATGGAGCGACGACTGAATTGGGTGTTGAAGGGGATTGTAGCGCCAGGCAGGATACGGAGGCATTTGAGGTTGGCTCTGAGGTCGACTAAATGACGGCATGACACCTAGGATCAGCAAAGGCCGGGAGAGTGACTACGTAATGACGCAGGCTCGGAGATGGTCCGTCCATTGACCGGGACAAGTGCAAGGATGACATGAAGCCAACCCAATATGGCGAGTTGATCGGCGGTACTCTAGACGATGATGTTGCCGTAGTTGCAAGGCATGCTGTCGTTGTCGTCATCGTTGCGGGGTATTTAGAATGTCGTAATCCAGGAAGAGTTGTGAACCTTGTAGACTCCGTAAGTCAGACAACAAGGATGGAAAAGCAATGCCCGCACCTGGGCCAGAGGGCGGGATGGTGTTTGTCTGCGCGTTTTGTCGCGCTGTCTGTGCCTATGCGATGGCGGCCCCGAGGGACTCGATCTCCTTGAAGATGTGCGAAGCAAGGGAAGCGTCTGGGCCGGCAGACTTTGCTGGGGGACGAGCTCCTGTCCGACGAACGCCTCGAAACAGAGATAGAGCCTGGGCGCGTCTGGAAGCTGGGCGAGTTCTGTGGCCTCGACGGGGTACCGCAGACGGTCGACGAGATGACGGGCCCTGTGTTCGGGATTGACAGACATGACCGCGTGAAGTATGCTGGCGATGTACTTTTCTGAACGTTTGAGCTGTTGGGCGAGGTGGCCTGCTGTGCAAAGCCTGCGTTGACGGCGAGAAACCTGCCATCGATGGTGATCTTTCCTGGGGGCAGGGTGGGTTTAACTTACGCGGTGAGACAAGACGGACACTCACCGGACTGCGGCTGGAGGTCATGCTGCTCCTGGGGCGAACACCAGGAAGAATCCCCTGAGTGAATTCAATGGAATTTCACAAAATTCCGTCAAATTTCCCCAGACTCACCCCAGGCCCCGCTGATAGTAGAAGAATACATCAGTAAGCTTGACGGTCCATATGTGCGAAAGTTGGAGTCGGCGCTGTCCTTGCTTGCAAAGCAGACGAGGTTTAGTCACATCAGGAATTTAACAAAAGTCTTATTTAGACTTACATAAATGCAACTTATGTTGCTTCTCAATACTTTCACGTGTAGTGACCGCCACCTTATCCCTTGACCATGATCCCTCTCCAAACCCGTTGCTGAGCCGAACCGCGGCACGCGTGGGCTGCATTCCTACCCTTTACCGCGACCCCTCTCCGAACCCACTGCTGAGCCGAACCGCAGCACACATGGATCTCCCTTGTTTTTCGCCTTCCCTCGACACATGTCTCTATGTAAGTATCCTCAAACTTGCTCTGAACTCAGTGCCCTCAACGTTGACCCTCCCCAGGTAGCTCGTCGAGCAAAATTGGTGCACAACCCTCAACGGGACCACGCAATCCCCCTGCCTCGTCCAGCATCCTCCACGCACCGCTAGCGCCGAGGTCGTCGAAAAAGGGAAAGCAGGTCGACTTCGGATGGTCCACATCCGACGTAAGTCTCTCTTCCCTCACCAATCTCGCCTCGACGCTGAGCCCGCACTCGTTTTCATGCGATGTGCAGGCCCGACTCTCGACCGCGGGCTCGCAGGAGTCTCTTCTGCCATCGACGCCAAAGAAATTCGTCCCAGTGACGGTCGAGGACAGCATGCGACCCCATGAGCCACTTAAGACTGCCTTTGCTTTGAATGTGCGCACATCCTAGGCGGACTCACGACCTCAACCGACTTCGGAACCCGTCGCCGTCGCTGCCGTCGCCCAACACGTCATCATCCATGGCGACGGCCAACCCTCCTCCGCCCAGAATTCCGGAGGCATTGCGTCTCTCCACACAGACATGGCAACACGACCTCCTTCAACTCTTCCACAATGCAAAGGATCGCTTTCCGGATGTCGTATGGGAGCTCCATTCAGACGACGACCACGACTCGACAGAGGGAGTCTGGGGATACAAAGGTGAGCATGGTCGTCGCCGTCGTCATCACCAACTAATACTTGCACAGCGATCGTGTATGCGCGTGCCTCGCCGTTGTTTCAGGCGCGCTGCTTCTCCTTTCGTCCTCCACCCATCACGTCCCCGACGTCCTATTCCTCCACCCTGTCCCCTGCTCCCCCACAGTCATCCGTATCGCTGACGGTTACCGAAACGGGCTGGTGGCTGTTCGTGCTCTTATCCTAGATTATCCAACAACCAAGAAAAAGGCGACCGGATTGTCTGCGAAGGCAAAGGTCAAGACCAAGGCACCTCCACCAGCTGGAAGACTTCATAGTCAACCTGTTGGGAAGCATGGACACGGCACCCATCCCAGCGCCCATGCAATCGAAGAAGTGAAAACCTTCACGCCTTGGATTCCGACAATCTTGTACCAGATCGTTTCTCTTCTCCAGCGCCATACGGAAATAGTTCGAATGCCTACAGCGCCTACTCGTCCGATGGAGCTGTGGATGACGACACTGTGTCTAACCCGCCGTCAAGTGATTTTGAAAAGATTACACGTCAATCATGAGCCCAAAGAAGAAAGCGCGTGTGGCCAACGGCTCGTCGGTCGTGACGCCTGCTATTGAACATGTGGGCAGGATGGAGGCTCGCAGCAGTTCAGAGGGTGCGTTCGACGCGTCGATGGACTTTTCAGACATCGATATGAACGGCTTCATGGATGTCGACGATATAGATATCAAGCCTAGCGCCCCCGCCAAGAAGGAGCGACCGACAGCCAAGGTTGACTCTGAACCCATCCACAATGCTGCGAAGACGCTGAAGAAGGAAGATCTCGCTACCCCATCATGGCTCTCTGTGTACGACTTCCTCGCTGTCGTCTCCAAGGGCACACTGGGCTCCAGACACCCATCAACGCGCTCGAGGACGATGGCAGTTTGCGCATGTTCTGGTTGGACTATCTCGGGAGCAGCGGTAAACTCCGCCTGATCAGCAAGGTGAAGGATAAGACCCCAAACACCTAGGCGTCCACCTGCCTTTCTGTCGAGGGAATCGAGCGCAATTTGTTCGTGCTGCCCCGACCGCTTCGTGCCTTCCAAGAATGGAATGAAGACGGACAGCTGGAGCTGGTGGAGACCGACGTTGTACCAAACAAAGCGGACATGTACGATGATTTTGACAGGATGCGCCGAGAAATAGGCATAAAAAGATAGAAAGCGCGTTGGGTGACACGGAGGTACGCCTTTGACGATAAAGACGTCCCAAGAGGGACGGAGTGGATAAAGGTCTTGTACTCGTATGAAGGTAAGTGACAAGCCAACGTCACGTGGGTAAGCTAACCGTTCACAGAGCCGCAAATCCCTGTCGATGCTGGTACGCCAAACATCTACAGGATTTTTGGTACAAACACCAGCCTCTCTGAGCTATTCGTTCTGAAGCGGAAGATTATGGGTCCCTACTGGCTAACAATAAAGAACCCTGTCGTAGAAAACCAAGGCGTAAGCATTCATGATACTCGCTTCCTTCCCCTCTGACTCGCACTGTGCAGATCTCTTGATGTGAACTTGAAGCAAATATTTCTGACCCAAAGGATGTGGTCCCTATGAGTGACGGTGCTCCAGAACCACCTCCCTTGACCATCATGGGTCTAGCCGCACGTACGATGGTGAATCACCGCGACAACAAACAAGAAATCGTCTGTTTTGGGACGAATCTGGTGTGACGGTATGTTTTGATCCACAACACAGCCTGGAACATTTTGATTTCGGTCTCCAGTACAGTTGGACAATCCGACGCCACCAGAACGGCTACCTTGTTCAGTGCACACGTTTGTGCGCCCTTTGGACAGATTCCCCTCCGATTTTGAGAGTTGGGCCAAGGTCAACGGGAAGGGTGTGATATCGCCTATGCAGAATGAGCGCATGCTTCTCAATAGTCTGCTTGGTAAGTGTTCAGTCACGAATAGCGGACTTTTTTGAACGTTGCTCCTCTAGTCATGTTGTTCAAAGCCGATCTCGATGTCTTGGTGGGGCACAAGTTCCTAAGTGTTTCCCTGGACGTCCTTTTAGGACGAATGAAGGACCTCGAGACCGAGCACTGGTCTCGCCTTGGGCGATTCCGGAGGGTGAAATGGATTCCGATTGGAAAACAAGGATCGAATATCAGGTTCCTGTCTGGTCGACTATTATGCGACCTTGCCGGTGACGGAGCATGGGTACGCCCCCACTATCCTCTGCGTTATGTTTTACTAATCGATGTCGCACAGAGTATGATCTCGTCAACGACATGGTCTCTCAGCGAGATGTGCAAGACGCATCTCGAGTCTGAACGACAGGATATTGATCCAGATGATACAGCGGCATACTTTGACGGAAGCCTTTCCTCACCGGACATGCTTATCACCTTTGTGCGGCACTGTGAACTTGATGCCCATTACCAGATGGCCGTTGCGTCCAAGGTACAGATACTACCGTTAACGAGACAGCTCACAAATCTTGCTGGCAACTCTTGGTAAGTGTCCGTTCCATCGAATGCCACCAAAGCCCGAACAAACCACACAACTTAGGAACGAGACTTTGAACGGTGGACGTGCAGAACGTAACGAATACATTTTGCTGCACGAGTTCCACAAACTCAAGTACATCTGCCCTGACAAGACCTTTGGCAAGAAAGCTCTCAAGGTTGAGCCTGAGCCCGACGACGCAGAAGGCGAGGGTGGAGGGACGAAAACCACCAAGGGCAAACGAGACAAGTACAAGGGCGGTTTGGTGTTTCCCCCTGATCGTAAACTTTGGGACAAGCTTATTTTGGTCATAGACTTCAATTCACTGTACCCAAGTATCATCCAGGAGTATAATATCGGTTTTACGACCGTGGAGAGGAGAAACTTGAATAGACGGAGGTCCGAGTCGCTCTCAGCCATCCCAGCGTCACTCGCAACGCGCGAGAGGACGCCGTGCAGATTCAGAAGACGACGGTGACAGCGAAAACGACAGCCCAAATGTCCCAACTGAGACGCACGCAAGGTGGCGATTCAGACAATATGAGCCTGACGCGTTCGTGGTTGCGCACGCGCGCACCTCTCGCTCATGCTCATCTTACAGCATCTCGACAAAAAAGCACATGATCTAGTTCGGCTCGCACTCTTCTCCGAGCAGGAACGCGTCCCGTTGCGTTGCAAGGACATCAACAAGAAAGGCAAGCTTCCGCCTCATTTACCTCATCCTATTCTCCTGAGGATGCTTCTAGTTCTTAGCTCGCACCCACACTCGTTCAACACTGTATTACAGAAAGTTCGGCTCCTCTTGCGCAAAATGTTTGCCGTCGAACTCGTCGAACTCCAGGCCCGTAACTACCGTGACCAAGATCCCGCAGGGGACTCTGAAAACGCGACGGGCGTCAAGAAAAAGGGTTGTCCTGACTACCCCTCGACCCCTCAGCCACTGCGGCAGGCTCCAAGACGTACATCCTCTGCTCGATTTTGGACCTGACCATTATCGAACAGGCCGCATTGTCCGACGAACGTCTCCTCAAAGAAGAGCTCGTTGAGGGCCCTGACAATGGTGACGACGACATGCCTCGCAACTATGGCAGCATCATTGAATGGAGCACTGCGGATCAACTGGCTGCACTGGGTTTGCTCCACGTCACCCTCGCACTCTTGGTCGATGGACGGGCCGTCTCTGAGGGTGCGTCTCTCTGCATTGTGTTCTCAGACTTTGCTGATCGTAGGTGTGGTGCCATTATTTAGTTGACCTCAGACCCAACCTCAAACACCTCCGTATCCCAACTAGTGCCACAACCCCCTTCAACGCCCAATTCAGTCACCTCTCCATGCCCATTGACGCTTACCTTCAACAGCTGGTCTGACAAGGCTACCTCGATCGCGTGCGTCTCGGCGAGACCAAATCTATGATGGGTAAACGCCGCGGACGTGTCTCCGCCACAAAGGAGCGGGGACGCCAAGGAGAATCCCCAGGCGTACGAGTGGCGGTGGGGGAATCGGACACATGGCGAGGTTGGGGAACAGGCAGTGGCGCAGTTTGTCGGCAAGTTTATGCTAGAGACAACGACCAATACGCCCATCGAACCTCTGGATGACCACGGCCGCACTATTCGCTTCGAGACTCAGTGCATCGTCATCCCGGATCTTGACCACCGCTTGTGGTGGCCGAGAGTTGTCACCAAGTCGTATGCACTCCCGCTGTGGAAGAAACGGAGCTTGTCCGCGTGTCCCTCTATGCCTACACCACCAGACGACCCCTCCTCTCAAGAACATCAGTCGCACCTCGTCCTCCTGGTGCCTCTTCCAACGTGCGTCGTGCGACTCTTGGATATTGTCCGCGCGCCCGATGGGTTTTATTCCAGGTTCGCGTAAACAACATGCAACGGCGCGCTCTGTTGATCATACACCTCTCCCGCCTTGTCTCATGCATCGTGCGCCGGCTTCTGGCCCCGCTTGTGCTAGCCCTCTCCCGCCCGTGCGTCCCTCCCAGAATCATCACCCTCGCACGAAGTCACCAGTCACATTACCCACTGTTGATCCATTTGGCTGTCTCCACGTTCCTACCCTCACTGGTGCAAATGGCTAGAGACCAAATTCACTAAAACAGTCGTGGTGCTCAGACGGTCCCCCCTTTCTTTCCACCGAGCATCCGGTACTCGTGCCTCCTCCTGCCACACCACCACCACCACCACCACCACCACCAATCTCAACCCACTTTCATACCGCGACACTGACCACGCACTCACAGACGTCTTCCGCGCGCTCTCCGAAGCGATTGACATCGTCTCTCGGGGCGCATACGACCCACTCGAAGCCCACGCCCGCGTCAAGCGGTTACGACTGGGCACACGTCGCCAGATCAGAGCCTATCGATCCCGAGACGCGGGTTAGACGGTGCGTTGCGCTTTCATATTGCTTCGGGTAGGTGGCTGATCGCGTGTACACAGGACAATGTCGTTGGGCCTGTTCGCCACCTCACTGCTTCCTCCACCTCGCTCGGCTTCGTCCATTTTTGCACCATCAACACCAACGCTACCGCCCTCGCTTTCTCATACTCCGACTCCGACCTCTTCTATCCTGACAACATCACCTATGATGACGGCGCCCTCATTACTGGCCCATCCCCCCTCCCTGCTAGTGGTGAACAATCACGGCAAATAAGATCAGGGCGACCTCCCCGAGGTGGGACACTGCTGTCAGATAGGACATGGTTCGCGTCGGACCGGGATGCATGTGCGAGGCGGTATGATGAACGTGTACCGTTGTTGGCGTCCAAGTCTGGCCTAGCAGTGGCAATGTACGAGGCGGGAGACCCTTTTCCAGAGTGATGGGTCTCTGTTTGGGTCTTGTCAACAGTGTTGAGGCATACCAGGACGGGTACGATAACCGTCGCAGGATTGCACGGACTGTGAGTTGTCTGGTCGATTTCCGTATCTGTAAACCCCCAAAAAATTTTGTGATTGTTTTTGGTGCAACACGCGCGATATCAACACAACCTTGTGTGATTCAAGGGTTGTCAATACTACTTTGTTTCGTTGATAGATTAAGATCAGTGTGACTAATCCACAACTAGCCAAAGCTCTGGGAATGTGACATTATAGAACTTAAGGACTGGGTTGTGATGTCAAGGGACATGCTAATGAGATTATACACAAGATCTGTTTACATTAAGACGTTGCACAGTGATACAAAGCCCTAGGATGGCTGCACAGAGTGAGGGACCTATCTATGACACTGCAGTCTCACACTGGCAGTACCTAAGGGTTCTGCAGATGATTCATAACATAAAACAACAGGAAAACATTATGCTTACCGGAGTTCAGATTTCCAGGGGGAAGACACAATCTGGACCCGTAGGGATATGAATCACCGGTGAGGACAGTGGTCTGCAGAAGCGTGTTCGCATAATAGAGGGTAAGACTGTCTCTTGAAGTGTTGCTGCAACCATGCGCATTATGTGCTCAAGGCCTTCACATGGAGTGTGAGATGCCAAACCCATGACTTTGCAGCTAGGAGTCCCCATTTTCAACCAGGTTTCGGAGGCAAGGAGTTGTTGCAATCGTGGATGGTGAAGGATACTTGGATGTAACCTTTGAAAGTCAAAGGTAGTGTGAAAAACAATTGTAAGGTAGTCAGCCTGGAATGCGGAACTGCATCAGAGATTATTTTGCATATTGGACAAAATCAGGAAGTACCGCTTGTGAGTTGTCACTACCTATGAATGCAAGGTCAAGATAGTCAAGTCTATCAACTGGGCGGGTATATTGCTGTTGAACCATTGTTGAGGGAGATAACAAAGAATAACGGAAGAAAGTTGGCTGTTGGAATCTGAAGGGCGTAACCATAAAATAACAACAAAGTCAGAGCTCATTACGTTACAAGCCTGGCACCTCAGAAGGATTTGGACAAAATGCAAGTATGTGTACTATGTACACCTTAGTACATGCCCTTAATTATTGACAATGTTGTGAGCGCATGAGCTACCAAAATAGGTTCCCCATATCTACCACCCTCATCCAGTGGCACCTGGCGATCCAAAGTGATAGCATGCAGATCCATAGCTCAAGTCACAAAACCGCCCATCCATTTCCACTACGTGAAACGTATGCCTTCGTCATGGAAGGCAGGTAAAAGTCCAAGTTCCCAATCCTTAATGTGATATTTCAAATTTCGTCAGCAAACTACGTACTTTAATAGATCGTCGATCGTCATTTTCACTGCTCTCTGCTCCGAGTAACCCACCAAGTTCAAGATGGCTTTCATGCTAATACTGTCACCGATCATCTAAACACAGGTGAGCGAAAGAGGGTCGCACAGCACCTCGGCGATGATTACTTCGTTCCGCAACAAACACCACGTGCGCCAATTTTTTTTAGGGTTTACCTGTGCCTAAGCTCAGGTAAATATCCCATAAACAGACCGCAGACAGAAAACGTACCTTGAGATCTTTCTTCTGAACCATGACGATCAAAGTTCGGATGACCCAGGCACCGTGTTTTGTTGTAACGTGTACCACCCCCGGCCACGCCTGCTTTTGACTTCTCCGGCATTCCAAGCGTGGTAGCCATTCGATGGCGGCGTTTCCGTGAA
>JBBPMO010001206.1:0-11609 GCA_038090315.1 Xanthoconium stramineum
GTGCGCATGACCTCGGTCGACGAAGGCTGGACGGGCGTGTCGCGTCCCGACGAGCTCGTGCTGGGCTTGCCACATTGGGAACCTCATCAGCGTTGGCAAACGGTTCGTCGGTGAAGGTGATGGTTTCGGTGGCATGGTCGACATGGATCCGGAGCTCGCGTGGTGGACGCAGCCCACGAAATAAGCCTCGACTTGTTCGGGCGCAAAGTCATCCAGGGGTTTGACGAGGTCGAGGAGTACGCTCACATTAAGCGTCCTGTAGACCTGGGAAAACTGAGAGAGGAGACCCGAGAGGAGGGGCAATGACCCACATAGAATGTATCGTTGGCACAGGTAGTGGCTAGGAGGGGCACGATGGACGCACAGAAGGTAAGGGGGTCGAAGGAATCTTCGAGAAGGGCGTAGAGGGTCTTGATCAGAGTCTGCTAGAGGAGGAGGATGTCTTGCGAGAGCTAGAGATCATCGGCGCAAGGCATGTCAGGAACAAAGCGAGACTCACCGCGCCTTTCAATTTTCAAAAGACTGGCCCGGGTGTGCGCCTTGGTGAGACCGAGAAGGGCAATAAATCGTGTGCTCTTGAACGCCAGTCGTCTTCGTCGCGGTGCAGGCCCACAGGCACGGCAAGTGCACTGACGGGCACCTGGTCGGCGAGACGGATCATTTCCTCGTCAGGTTTCCCACCTATGTTGGTAACGATGGCGTTATAGTGACCCCATGCTGTGGCATGGTACAGCGCGTTTCCGTTAGTGAAGGAAATCTTGGTCAGTTTCTTGTAGTAATTTGTCATCATGGTGGCGCGCGGTGTTTTCTTTGCCATCGTGAGGAAATTATGGATGTCTTCGACAAGGCCACTTGCCAGAGCTCGAGCTCGACGGAGGTGTTAAGCTGCACAAAGCGCATATCAAGGTGGTGCTGGAGGACCTCTAGGTCGGAGAGGTCGATGGCGTGCGCTTGGTGTGCATATATTGCGACGTTGGAGAGGTGGATACGGAGTGTCTTGCAGTCGACGAAACTCGACCTTGTGCTGGTGCTTGAGACAGAAACGGAACACCTGCTGGGCGACTTGCTGATGGGACGGAATCAGACGGTTGTACGGCTGATCGACGCCGTGCACAACTCACCTGGTACATAGCCTCTAATCGGGCATTATTTTTGAGCGTCTCGAGTGATGTGCGATAGCTCTCCCATAGAAACTTGAGCCAGGGTGTGACGAGCATTCCATCGGTCCAATCCTTGCTCTGTTCGCCACTAACTACGCCAAGGAGAATGCTCTCTGGGGTCTCGCTGGCCTCGAGGTCGTCGACTGCGACGGCCTTGTTGGCCTTTTCCTGGGCTTGCTTTACCTTGGCGTCTGCGAGGGCGAGGAACTTTTGCCATATGACAACCTGGATGGAGGCGATGTTTGTGTTTTGTGTGATGTTTTTGTACTGCATGAAGCCTTCTCAGGCTTTGGCTGACCTCCTCTGGCGCATGTCGACACAGAGTTCGACGAAACGAAGCAGGATAGGCCCGAGGGCTGGGAAGGGCATTGACCTGAAGCGCTTCGAGGTGAACATTTCTGTGAGGGACTGGAGCACTGCATGTGTCTGTCCGACTGAGACGAGTCCCTCTGCCTGCTTCAACATCGCCTCTGGTTTCCTGAATGATGCCATCGCACATATCGAGCAAGGAAAGAGAGCGTTTTACAAGTCTAGTACATCAGTGCGAATTTATTTCCTATTCTACACCCGCTGCTGCACCACGCTATTCGCCAGCCCTGCACTCTCAATCGTTTCCGTGTCGTCGTCCAGCATGCGGTTAGGGAACGTCGTCTCAATGGTCCATGCACACGCCCCTTGTTCGGGTCGCGACCTATGTCAAGTCAGCCCAGTCCAAACTGAAGCTCGAAACCTACACATTGATAAAGTTGCGAATATCCCTGACCGTGTATGTGAGATTCATCCGGCACAGCATCCTCGTCCCGTCTGCCAGCCAGGTCTGCACCATCGCTGTCGGCAGAGTCTGATCTACCTCGAACAGCGTTGTCACGCTCGTCCTCTCTGTGCGACCCGATGGTACGCTCGATCCCGACGGGAATGACCCCAGCATGATTGCTGTCGTCGTGGCAGCCGGGACAAGCGACCCAAGCTTGTTTCCAGATCCTCCGAATGGAGGTCTTTCGGGCACGTAGTCCTCGTTGGTCCTCTTCGACACGACCATTTTGACGGGCTGTCCCGGTCGGATGTTCAACACCGAGACCGGCGCCATCCCGTGTTGATCTCCCCGAGTAGCGCCTCATTTGCCGGGTTTGCATAGCTGTAAAGTTCGCTCCCCTTCGATGCTGAATCCGTCGCGCCAAAATGCGATGTGCCGCTTCCTGTTCCTCATCGTCTGGAAAACGTCGAGTGAGTTGTACGAGCGTAAGGGAAGATGGTTACCTGATGCGTCTGGGTCAGGGATGTACGCCCTGTCGACGTCATCACTGCGCACTGTATGTCCGCCGCCCTTGAATGCGATCGATTGTACTCTGGTTGCGAGTGGCTGGCAGAAGTCCTGTCATCGTCATTAGCACGAGTCATCGTACAAGTTGAGGATGACGTACTCGGCAGCCCGCCTCAAGGTACCCTACACTATCTTTGCACCATGTGGGTTCCCGCGCGTGTTCAGGTTGTGTACCGAGATACCGCTGAAAACGAGGTCAATGTCGACATCAGTGTGAGGGGGTAGATGCGCACCTCCTCTCGTCGCCTGCAAACCAACTCTCGCCCTCATGCAGTGGACCCTCGTTGTTGTTGTCATACTAAGGGATCGGGAGACGGGGCGCCCCTGTGTTTGAACACGTGAGCGGGGAGAGGGTCACGAACTACCCTGAGCTATATGCTGTATCAGTGTCGATGTATCAGTATCGATACAACTGAGAGGACATAAGGGTAAGGTACCTGGACGAGCCTTGGATGGGAGGACCCTTCAGTAATGCGACCAATGCGCGATTGAGAGCCTGGGAGACGAGCCACGAAATCTGTTACATAAGCGTATGTATAGCCACACAGGCATCTGTCTTTCGCACTATGGAGCGTGGGCGAGGCATCTTGTTCATAAAATGATGTCATTGGTACCATCCCGATGGCTGTGGCTTTGCCCTGTCGATGGACCCATTCCCTCAGGCCTCTCTCTCCTGGGCCTGTGCCTGAAAAGACAAATTTTCATACGTTCATGCAACCTTTGATTGCAACACGCTACCGTCACAATCGTCACACCCAGCAACCAATCTTCTAAGCAGCTTGAGTTCCCCCTCATATGCATCACGTCACAGAAGAGATGGACAATGTCTGGAAGTCTGACACACGATGATACAGGTGTTTTCATTGTAATGGGAAAGAGTCAAGAGAGTCAAGTTTTTATTCCCCGGAAGGTGAGGCCCCCACTTTCTGGTGCACTACAAGGAGTGGAAGCAAACATAAACCCAGTTGTCCCCTTTCTTTCTTTCCACATTTGTTTTTGTTGCCCTCCAAGTCCCTCCGGCCCTTTGCTTTTATGCTGACTCACGGGTCTTTCACGTAGATGGGACGAATGGGTCCCTGTAGTATGTCTGCTCAAGTTGAACGAAACCAGCGTTGTGCTTCAGAAAACTCTCCAGCCAAGCGTCTCAAGCGTCCTCTTTTGCAACGGAGTAAAAAACTTATGATGGAACAGGACGGGGTAGGAGGAAAGACGGGAGGACGAAGCGAGCTAGAGACGAAGCGAGTCATCTTGATTTGGTGTCGGACATGACTCGGGGCTGCGGTGTGTCCCATGTCGTTATGGTTGCTCACCCTGATGTAGTAGGATGACAGCCATCAAAAGCCAGAAGTGAAGTTCAACCTGTCCGAAGGACTCCAAGTATTCGTTGATGACTGGGAAGCGATCACGAAAAATGGCCAGGTACGTTAGATGTATTCGTATCTCTCTCACTCTCTGGGCTTCTCTGCCGCTCATTTCGTTGCTCGTGTGGCTTACGCTATCGAAAACGTAGTTGGTTACGCTCCCTCCCGTGGATGTATGTCTCCTAGAAAACACGCGATCGAAACGACGGAGATGTTGGACTTTTTGAAGGGGATCGTGGAATCTCTGCCGGATCCATCAGCGGGTGGGACTATTGACCTCGAAGCAGAAGCTACGAAGAACTCGAAACGCAAGTGGGGCAAGACAGTGAAGAACGGTACTTCGCCTGCCACTGAGGAGCAGAAGAAGTGACTCAAAAGAAAGGTTGATGCCAGCGCGGATGGCGCAGGAGAAGAGGCCCCAGCAGGCGTAAAGTCAGAACTGCGGGGAGACATCGCGATGGACGAGGACGACGCTAGGGACGGTTGCGCGGGATCAAGTCATCGAGATCAGGATGCAGATGGGCGAGAGGATTTACCTTACGTTCCGAGGTGATGGTAGTCTGAACGAAAAAGTATATCTGAGCCTGCCTCATGATGCTAAAGCTACATGTAGATTGATTAAATCATCTCAATTTCGTCTCGACAACTGAGTAAGGGGCTAAAGAGATGTCCTTTTTGCACGATCAAGGTAGAATTATTGACTCGAGTCAACTTTCTGTTGGGTACGGTGGAGCGAAGAAGCAACCCACTCGGGTAATCACACTGGCGGGCATATCTGACGAACATGGACGAAGATGGCGTGGCTTTCATCGGCTCAGCAACTGCAAGCTCTTGTTAGAGATATTCCCATCGCGACACTCACTCATCGACGAAAGACAAGGCAGCTTGTCATCCAACGTCTGCTGATTCTCTGGCAAACCTTGGAGGACCGAGAAAAAGTTGGTCAGTCAGCCTCGCAAACCTGAAATGCATACGCGAGTTAACTGGCTATCATGCGAGGGGAAGGAAGATCGTCACCTGTAAGTGTGGTCTACTTTGTTCTCCGAGAGACGTTGCTGAACTCTGGATCGATCACGACACATGAAGCAAACTGTTCGATTTGAAGTGGTTGTTGGCTGCACGGACGTAGCGTGGTAGCAAACCTTGCTCGCCTTGAACAGCCTCGTACGAAGGTACCATCGGACAACAAACTTGACCCGCTCGGTCTGAGGGAGCATAATTCGAAAGTGTTCTTCCTCGAAAGATGAGGGATCGGACCGCAACAACTGAACGGTCTCAGACTGTCAAGGTCGCATGTCACAAACCGCGCTCGACGAGGACAGAATATGTAGATCATCGCACCTACCTGACGCCGAATATAATCGAGAAGTCCCGAGAGAACGTCTTCTGCAATGGGGAGAACATCTGGCGTGCTGCTCGTCCATCCGGCGTCGGATGAGCTGCTGGAGTGGTGTCTCTTCCTCGCCTTCCTCCAACGGGGGTGGTACGGCCATTGAGACGTCGTCATCATCGCGTGGTGTGCACCGAAATCGATTCTGGAAGGCATCTTTGTCGCGACCGCCGAGTCTTGTGAAGAAGTCCTCGTCCTCCATGGTTAGACGCGTCAGATGTTGATAGGCGGAGACAAGAGATGGCAAGTTGAGAAGACGTGATTGATTTACGGCGCGCCCATGATTGATATGCTCATTATCCACGTTCGCATGCAAGTCGAGATACTGTACAATACAAAGCTGGAGGTGTGTGCATACGAAACCAATACGGTGTCCCGGCCCACAAAGTTGCCATGCATACCCCCTGAGCTGTGTCGTCAACTCCAACTCCAGAAGAATTGCAACGTGTGCGCACCAGGTCCATAAAACGCGTAACCTCAAACACGATGCCATTTATCGTGAGAAAAATCCGTCCACCGTCCTTGTCGTCGAAAGGCGCGAGCGTCTTTGGAGTGTACGTCTGAAACAGGACGGTAGGTGCATGGGATCTAGGGGTCCATGAGTAGCCTTGCTTGAACTCGTGTGGGACGGTTTTGAGGGACGAGATGGGTGGGAAGACGGTCTTTCGGAAGGAACAGAGTGTGTAGATGAGCAGTGTCCTATTGACAGGTGTTAGCAAAATTGGGTGAGAGCGTCGTCGCTGTCTGGCTGGCGGCTGGCCAGTAGCGTGGGACTTGGCACACCGACATGAGCCTCTATAATGTTTCTTCGCCATCGCCAGCATGTTTAAGGTAAATACTGTATCTTCGTTACCGCGTTTCTGGCCTCCCCACAGATTCTGAGGAATCTGTCAGGGATGCCAAGTGGACGTATCCTCCCCGTCATCACGTTTCGAACATTCCTGCATTCAAGTTGCACAATCACGCAGTCCTGTGGAACGGCGACACGTGGAGAAAACAGCTGGTCACAACCCTTGTGAAGACTGAGAGTCGGAGAGTCGGACGCGGAAGAACTCCGTTGGACCTGGTGAAGAAGTTGGTGAGTTCGGAAACTTGTACTATAATTGTGCTATCCGACTCATTTGCATGGTTTGGACTCGAGATCGTAACTCTGCATCAGCTGGCGTTGCACCGTTCATGTGCGTGAGTCCTCACGGTATCCACACTGGAACCATACACACAGACGTCATGCCGTTACATGCGCAAGTCGTGGATCTGCTGTGTCCTCGAGGTCTACACCAATTGCTGTGGTGACTGCTGCACACACAGCGACTACAAGCTTATATGAAAGCGTTTCAGGTGTGCCCTTTCTGCAACTTCAGCACCTCAGTTTCCTTTCAGCAGTGATGTCCAGTAGATCAAACATAGCTGAAGAACACCCACCGTGTAGATCAACAATGTCGCTGTCGACCAGGTTTGGCTTACTGTGCAGGCGAGTATGGACTTCAATGCGCTCCGGGTATGTCCCTCGCCGCATATTTCAACAGCCAGCCTAAGCAGTGATGAGCAGCAGACTGGGCACAGAAGAAGGACCGCATCATGTTCCCACTATGTCGAGGCGAACACGGTTCATTTCGCTATGGAGGCGATTATGGAGGTTACCGCGCTCCAGGTAAGTCCCTTGTTACACATACCAACCACTCGCTTTACAGGTCCAACCACCGATGATTAACAGATCGAATGCAGGAGAGGAGCAATTGCATGAAGCTACGACGTTACCATCTGGCTCCTTGATTGTAGGTTTTGTGACCTACTAGTAGCTACACCATCGTCGACTAATCTATCCTCCAGGATAGTATGCCAAGACCCGACCCTTCTCACCCCGACCCCACCCAAGAGCAAGAGCAAGAGGAGCCTGTACCAGGAGTCCAAGGACAGGATGAGTCGTCTTTCTCACCTACATCAATGAACGTGGACAAGGAGAATGTGGGTTTCGTGAGCTAGCTGCTAGGACGTCAACTCACCTATCCTCCAGGACGGCCTACCATCACCTGGCGTTTCCTCCGACCCCACGAAGGAGCAAGAGCAAGGAGAGACCCTTGGACCAGCAGTCCACCCACCGAGTGGAGGCGCATCATTTTACATGCACGAGACCAATATTGTGGGTTCCGTGGTCTAGCTGCTAGATCACCGACTGACTTATCCCGCAGAGCGACATACCATCACCCAGCCTCACGCATGAGCAAGGGCAAGAAGAGACCGTTATACCGGGGGCCCAGCCACATGATGGCTCATCCTATTCAGACACATCAACGCACGTAGACAAGGAGAATGTGTGTCTTGTGACCTAGCTGCTAGGTCGCCAACTGACCTATCCCGCAGGACGGTGTATCACCCGGTGTTTCTCACCCTCATCCCACGGAGGAACAAGGACCAGAGGAAACCCCTGTAGCAGGACAGGATGGGTCGTCCTCATCAGACACATCAATTCACACGGACGAGAACGAAGAACTGATGATCACGAGTACGAAACTCATTCCTCTACAGTTTGCAAACTATATTGATAACCACGTAGGTATCCGAGCGACAGACGTCGCTCTAGGACTCAGAGGCATCCCCGCCGGCTTCTACGTAGCGATCCATCACAGCGGCCTTGAATGGAGGACCGACAATAAGCCTTCGTCAGTAAGCCACGATGTCGTTGAATGGACTGGGTCAATCCCGACGTAAGATCCCCTTTCTCTGGCTTTGGACTGCCCTGACGGACTTTGTAGCCCCTGGGTTTTGTCGGCTG
The DNA here is from genome assembly GCA_038090315.1 of Xanthoconium stramineum. NCBI lineage: Eukaryota > Fungi > Basidiomycota > Agaricomycetes > Boletales > Boletaceae > Xanthoconium > Xanthoconium stramineum. Next base: position 8,006 of record JBBPMO010001206.1, read on the forward strand.
TGATTCATATTGAAGTCTACGCATCTTTTGAATTCCAGCCCATGTTGGGTTCTGGGGAGCAGCTGCAAAAGATTATGATTACCATGGAGCAACTGTTGGACCGCAGCGCAAGGGGAGTTCGTGAGTGCCAGCAAGTTTTGCCCATGGATTTTGGACACTTACGTCATGATAGCATTCCCTTTTTTCCCAAGGGATGGGGATGTTGTATCGCCATGTTCATCCATTTTAGTGACTGTCGTACGACAAAACTGCAAGGGCGGAAATCCATCAACACCTCCGTTCCTCAGCCCTCATTTGGTGAGTGGGCAATTTGTGCGGACGGCATCACTGTTGATCCATATTCAATAACTGATTTCCAGGGCGAGCTAGAAAATGCGACGAACAAAGGCCACCACGCTCTCTCACGTTACCAAAAGCACAGCAATAAACGGGACCTGGAGGATTCTGTCCGAGAGTTCGAGTGGGCGCTCCTTGTTTGTCCGCCAAATAATCCTTGTCGTGCGGCAGCTCAGTCGAACCTCGCCACGGCAAAATCCGTCCTCTGTCAGGTGGAGGATGGAGACCTGCTAGTCCCTCTTGGTTTGTACCATGATGCGCTCGCTGCCCGTCCTATCGGTCACCCTGACAGACCTTCCACATTAATTCGTTTGGCTGCAGTGTATTTGGCACGATTCCAGAAGCTGAGAGGAGAGGATGCCGCAGCACAGGCTGAAGTATTGCTGCATGGGGCGATGAAACTCAGCTCGGCAGATAATTTTGCAAACCGAGTCGCGCTGTTCATGCTCAAGCTCCATAACGGATGTAGATTGGGACCCGCGGAACAGATTGGCCAATCGTTAGCGGAACAGGGCTCAGCTTCACGGTTGATGGACTTGGACCTGCACGACTTAAGTGTCGGTTTGTTGGATCGCTTCAAACAGTTTGGTGATCTGGCGGACTTGCAACAGGCAGTCAGCGTCTTGCGGAAATTGGTCAGGTCGACTTCGCCGTGGGACGACCAGTACCGCGTTGGGCAAGGGAGTCTGGGTGTGGCGTTACTCTATCGTTTCAAACACCTTGGGGATGAAGCAGACCTGAGTGAGGGGATATCGAGGCTGGGAGATGCTTTAGACATCACTCCTGACGGTCACCCTGACAAGCCCAGCGGTCTTCACAACCTCGGCAACTCCTTCCTCACTCGTTTCGAGCGCCTTGGCCAGCTCAACGACCTGGAGGATGCCGTTTCGAAGCTGAAGGAAGCTGTTGACCTCACTCCTGACGGTCACCCTCACAAGCCCAGCAGTCTTAACAACCTCGGCAACTCCTTCCTCACTCGTTTCTCGCGCCTCGGCCAGCTCAACGACCTGGAGGATGCCATTTCGAGGCAGAGGCAAGCTGTTGACCTCACTCCTGACGGTCACCCTGACAAGCCCAGCGGTCTTAACAACCTCGGCAACTCCTTCCTCACTCGTTTCTCACACCTCGGGCAGCTCAACGACCTGGAGGATGGCATTTCGAGGCAGAGGCAAGCTGTTGACCTCACTCCTGACGGTCACACTGACAAGCCCAGGCGTCTTCACAACCTCGGCAACTCCTTCCTCACTTGTTTCTCCCGCCTCGGCCAGCTCAACGACCTGGAGGATGCCATTTCGAGGCTGAGGCAAGCTGTTGACCTCACTCCTGACGGTCACCCTGACAAGCCCAGCTGTCTTAACAACCTCGGCAACTCCTTCCTCACTCGCTTCCAGCGCTTTGGCCAGCTCAACGACCTGGAGGATGCCATTTCGAAGCAGAGGCAAGCTGTTGACATCACTCCTGATGGTCACCCTGCCAAGCCTGGGTATCTTAACAACCTCGGAATCTCCTTCCTCACTCGTTTCGAGTGCCTCGGGCGGCTCAACGACCTGGAGGATGCCATTTCGAGGCAGAGGAAAGCTGTTGACCTCACTCCTGACAGTCACCCTCACAAGCCTGGCCATCTTCAACGCCTCGGCAACTCCTTCCTCGCTCGTTTCAAGCGCCTCGGCCATCTGAGCGACATGGAACATGCAATTTCTCTGTTTTTCCGTGCTGCTTCGGATCTCTTGGGTCCTGCTACAGTTCGGTTCCACGCATCACAAAAATGGATTACATGTGCTCGTGCTATCCGTCACCCTTCCCTTCTTCATGCATATTCTGTTTCAATAAACATCCTTCCTCAACTCGCATGGAATGGCCTCTCTTTCTCTGCACGTTATACCGAACTCGCTCGAGGTGCTAATGTGGTGCGAGAGGCAGCAGCAGCAGCTTTAGAATCAGGTCTTCCGGAAACCGCAGTGGAGTGGCTTGAGCAGGCCCGCTCCATCGTATGGGGGGACCTTTTCCAACTTCGCAGCTCCTACGAAGACTTGTCATCTTCTCATCCTGATCGTGCCTATAGACTTCAGGAACTGTCTGCCGTGTTAGAGTCTGCTAGTGCCACTCACGAAAAATCCTTGTCCGCCCTCTCTGAACCAACTCCAAGTGTAACATCTTTCCGACAAGAGGCTGACAGGCACCGTGCTCTGGCGATCGAACGGGATAAACTGCTCCAGGATATTCGAAAGTTGTCAAGTTTCGAGCGATTCCTCCTCCAGAAAGACTTCTCTCAGCTTCGTGCCTCTGCTCACTCTGGACCAGTGGTCATACTTAACGCTGCAGAAACCCGCTGCGATGCGTTGATCGCCCTTCCCAACGTAGACCATGTCGTCCATGTCCCACTCCCCCAATTCAATCTGGAGCAATCTGCCCGTCTCCAGAACACCCTACAAGGTTTCCTTCGTCAAGCAAGAGAGGGGAGACTTGCGCCATTGGAAGGCCCCAGCTGGGAGTCGTTCTTGTCTCCGCTGTGGAGATTCGTGGTCAAACCTGTCCTGGATGCCCTCGGTTTTTCAGTACGTGATATCATCCTGCTTGAGTTTAAATCTCATTTATCTGGAACAGACACATGGGGACCTATCTCGCATTTTTTGGTGTCCGACAGGGCCTTTCATATTTCTCCCTATTCATGCAGCAGGTCTCTATGATACCGTGGATCCACAACCTGGGGACAATGTCTTCAACTTTGTTGTTTCGTCATATACCCCTTCACTCAGCATTCTTGCACGCTCAGCCAATCACAGCACAGTGTTTGGCCGTGAACTTCGCCTTCTTGCTGTCCGTCAACCGTCGTCGGATGGCTTACCCCCGCTTCGAGGTGTAATCACCGAGCTGGAATACATGAAGGAGGTGATCAAGAATTCAACATCCACTACCCTTTTGGAATCCTCCGTCGGAACGGTCGAAGAAGTGCTCGAATTGATGAAGGAGGCAGACTGGGTCCATTTCGCATGTCATGGCACCCAAGATCCCACGCGTCCGACAGATAGTGGACTCTGTCTCGCCAACAAACGCCGGCTGAAAGTATCTGACATGCTCACCTTGTCACGTTCCCGTGGTGGCCTTGCCTTTCTCTCCGCATGCCAGACAGCGACAGGTGATAAGAAGCTCTCCGATGAAGCCATTCATGTTGCGGCAGGAATGCTGTTTGCGGGTTACAGTGGAGTGATTGGGACGATGTGGTCGATCAGCGATAGGGTTGCGCCGGATGTCGCAAGGGATGTCTACA
>JBBPMO010001207.1:0-11599 GCA_038090315.1 Xanthoconium stramineum
GTGAAATACATTTTCTGAATATGTTAAACAATATTTATTGACGACTTTTTCATTTCCTGAGGCGGAATTTGTTTAAGACTATGAGTCAACCAAGTTGTCCAAACTTATCCAAGCCTGCCCGAGGTGTCATCGAGTGATCGGCGCCCATTTACCATTTCTGATAATCAGCTACCGCGGATATAATGTGGTTGACTCCACCCCTCTTCTACCTTCAACCGCAACGTACTGTATGTCACACACCAAAACGTGTCAATCTCCCTCTTTGACACCTCTCGCAGCCACGCTACCCATCATATACTTGCGATCTGGGCGCTGGGTGGTCCTGGCCCTGTCTTCGAAGCCGCATATGCAACGCACTGCGAATATCAGTGTCCTGCATTCGCATCCCATGGGCCCCTCAATAAAACATAACCTTTCCAGACACTTGGGCGATGAGCGGCATGTCGTTCGACTGACGTGTCAGCGTATTTGTTCATTGATGGGAATGCTACCTTGGCAGGTACTACGCTGGCTATCTCGATTTCTTCAAATCTGAATCTCTCCAAAAAGGTTTGAAAGATTGCCTTGAAGCACATATCCTTGCGTCAGAGGCTAACTTTGGCGCTGTATTCCCTGAAATGTTGTCGCGTTTCGTGGCAGGTTTTCTCCATCCCTTCATTCACGTCGGGTATGGTGCAGGGTTTAGTTCCATTGGCGTTAGTGCCGAGGGTTCGTGTCTAAATATCGATTGCCATTATGATCCTTGGCGTCGCATAGGTTTGGCTATGGCCGCTGTTCAGTCTTCCAACCCAGACCAATTTCCGAGTGTCTGGTTTCCCGACGTAATCTCCAGCGTTGACAACCTCAAGGAAGGCGATCGCACAGCGCTGTTGATCGTTGCCCCTGTTTCATGCGATCCTCGTTTCTCTCACATCAAACATATGGACGAAGAAATGATGCCCTCCAAGACCCTCACAGAGCACGGCTCCATCGTACACAACTATGTCAATATGTGGAAGTTTGACATCTCGACCAAGGCTGGCATAGCTGGTGCGATCGAAGAGCCCTTTTGGGCAAACGTCCTCAATCTACGGCATCGGTGGATCCTCCACAGACAAGCCCGAATTCAATGCCGATTTCTTACTGATGCATCTAGTGACGTCATTCATCTTCCTTCCGTCCCTGTCAAGGGCGTCTATCGGCAAGTTCTCTTCTCGGCGCCTGCTATTACTAGCTTACTTCACCTCCGCCCTCACATACTACGTTGCGAGGGGACATCCTCCGACCGACGTTCGATCCTTTTACAGGAACACGGAGGACATGTTGTACAAGTCCGCAGGACCGAGCACCGAACCAACTTGGGACACGCTCCCCGCGCACGCCTCACCTCTGGGTTGGCCCAAACACCGAATGTATGGTACCCGATGATCCAGACGACGATCGTGTATCTCAACGAATACCTCTGCAAGGCACAACGCGCTCGCTCACCATGGATTGTTGTACGGTACGCGTAAGAAGGGTTAGTATGTGCCGCCCAGGACAGAACGGTCACCGCCACGCAGGTGGCAAGAGAGGAAGAGGCGGAATACAAGGTGGGACACTGGGACGTCGAAGGGTTCTGTTGGAAACATGAGGAGGGTGCAAGTGATCCGATTGTTTGATGGTGAACCAAAATGTATGCATGAATTGGGCATTGCATCATGTACTATTACACTGGACGTAAAATGGAACTGACGCCTGATGCGTTCATCTCTCTTGTGGAAGGCACCTCGTGTGGAAGCGTCAATCAATCTGCGGTTAGTAGCCCCCGCCTCCACCGGAACACGTCAATGGCGCTACAGCATTTGGTGATCTTGATCTATTTTGTCATCCGCAGCAAGCTCCCGGAATGAAAAAAGACAAAAGAAGAGAGGAGCCCACGTTCACGAGTCACGCACACCAACTTGACCTTGGATTCGGTATGCGCGTGCAGTAGCTAGACTATGTACATTGCGAAAAAAGCCCACGCGCCACGGGCAGTAGCGACCGACACTTACGACCACTTAAATATACTGTACACGTCGCCCCACCCTCTCGCAGCGCGCGGGCCTGGGGGAAGAGTCGCGTCTCACCCCGCAGCCCCACCCAACAGCCGTTCCACCTCGCGCATCGTCGGGCGCAACGGCGGAATCGCATTCCAACACCGATCCAACGCGCTCCAAAACGCCTCCTCCTGCAGCGCCGTCAAGCACATGTCCGGTATCGCCGGTGCCCCGCGACAGGGTCGGACGCCGCGTAGGATGTCGAGCGTCACCGCGCGGTCGTTGCGGCGGTGTGGGTACGGTAAGTCGTTAGTCGCTACCTACGACGACGACCCACGGTGAGCGTCAGGCGGAGAAGAAAAAGAAATGGAAAGAGAAGAAAGTAAAAGGCCACGACAAATGGTATACGTACCTCGAGACAGACACACGCAAACGAGAACACGTCGCTCTCGCGCGTGACGGGAAACGTTGCGCCATCGTCCTCGACGAGCGAGAGAATCAGCTCGGGTGCCATCCAGCGCGTCGACCCGGCGAGCAACGACGTGCCGAGTTGTGCAGCACGCAAGGTCGCGTCTGTGAGCGAGAGCTCCTCGATAACCGTCGACAGTCCGAAATCAGATATCAGCGCGTGTCCCTCGTCGCTGATGAGAATGTTCGTCTTGAGATGGTGGCGTCAGTGGGCACGAAAGAAGAGTGTAAGGGAGCACGGACGCTTTTGAGGTCCCCGTGGATGACGACGGGTTTCATGTTGTGGAGGTAGCTCACACCGGATGCGATCTGCCTTAGCTATGGGATGTTGTTGGTGAATACATTGCCCTCGTTAGCGTGGAATCACTTACCAACGCCAATCGATCAACGCAAACGTCATTCCGTTGGACGTACTGCATGACCGTGCCGTTGTCGCACCACGGAGAGACCATCGCAATAGACTGCATCGATTGAATAACGCCATACAGCGGGCATATGTTGGCATGCTGCAGACGATGCCAGGCAGCGATCTCTGCTTTCAACCGCTAAGCCATCCGTCAGGGACAAATGAGAAACACAACGCGACTAAACGATACGCACCTTCAAGAGCTTCTCGCGCACGCCGTCTGCCACGCTCTGATACTGACGAAGAAACTTGAGCGCCACCTACACGCGCACACATTCAGCGCATAATTCAACGACGAAAGCCTAGCACACACCGCCCTAGACTGCCCCACCGCATTCGTCCAGATCCCCTTCCACACGTCTGAGAATCCGCCATGACAGACCGGATCCTGTCCCACCTTGCACACCTCGTCCGTGAGATCGATCAGCAACACATTCCCCTTGACGAGCAACGTCTTGGTGACCTTTTCCACGGTTGCCTTTTGTCGGGCGCGCTGCTTCAGCCGTGAGTAGTCGACGTGTTCCGGAATCCACCGACACTCGTCGTAGTTGGCGAGAGCTTGGACGAGCGAGGTGAGCGAGGAGAAGTAGAGGCGCGTGGGGTTACGTTGGAGGAGGGAGGCATTGCGGAGGTGAACGTCAGAGCGGGATTCAACGCCAATGTCAACCCACACGGCACCCTCTCTCCCCGAACCACGGGTTGTACCACCAGTGGAGCAGACTCGGGTGTTATTCACAGGAAGCTCCACTTCGTCATCTTGATCTCGAGTTCCGAGGATGTACAGAGCCAGCCTCGGCATCACCGGAAACAGTAAATGTGCTGACGACCTATGAAAACGTGTCAAGAAGCATGTTCAGGGTGAAGACGTCAACCAACGCTCACGGATCACTCCCAAAGTCCCCGTCCAGCGAGGCAAAACACGTATCCGGGAGCACGAACTGCTGCTCCTCCGACGCAACCCCGAAACACACTTCCGCCTCCAAGAACCGCCAACAGTCGAACCCCTCAGACTCGAACCGTCTGCCTGCCTGCGCGGGTGCGTGCGTCGCACGGCCGTCCCCGTCCCGGTGCAGAAATGCGTGAAAGCTCCCCAGGACGGCACGCCGCCGCACTCGGTGCCATGCGTGCCGCGCTTGGACGATGGTCTCGCCGACGACGACGCGCCACGTCAGACGGCCAACGGTCTCTTTGTATGCCTCGCTGTTGCGGTACCGCAGAAAGACAAAGTACCGGAGGAGCGCATCCCGCTCGCGTTTCGACATGGGTAGCTCGAACCGCCGCGCGCGGCATTCTGCGTCCGAGGCAGTGCCTGAGTCCGAAATTAAGGCTGGATCGTTGATGCGCGCACGGATCTGGACAACGAGCACAGCCAGGATTCGCTCAACCTCGTTCTCGAGGCGCGTGAACGCCTGCTCGGCAGTCTGCAGCGCAGCATGACACCCCTCGTCGAGCGCATCCGTCTTGAAATCACCAAACACCGTGCTTGTCTGCTCGGGGATACGCCGCGTCTCGGAGAGCGCGTTGTTGAATACGTCGTAGATGTGCACGCGATGGTCATCGAGCGTGTGCTTGTGCGGGTCTCTGCACCAAATTTGCGCACAGGGCATGCACGTCAGTGAATTTAGGCAAGACAGGAAGAGGAAGGGTGACGGACACGTCCTCGAGCCAGAAACGCCAAAGGAATTGAGGGATGTAGGGTTCGACCTCGAGAGCCTCAACCATGGGGAATACTGCCAGGTGAAGTTGATAAGGCGTACGACATTATACAGCATGCAGCTGCACCCACCGATCCTGGGTTACCTGTCCAGTTCACAATGGTAGGTGCTCGAAGGCTGGGCCTTCTGACGGAGCCAGTGGTGAGTCTTTTCAGAGGAAGACAGACCTGGGACTAATGAGTTGTGGGTCCCAGTGGGTGGTGCGGGGACTATGGCAATGGGAACATCACGAGAGCTGCGACACATATAAGTCAATCACAGGCACCTCGTGTACTCGAACATAGCCTCCCGCGACATCTCCGTGAGTGGAGTACTGCCATACGTGACATCATACTACTGGCATTTCAGTCCAAATTGTTGGTACAACACCACCGCGCAAGGGCATGTGTATCATATAAAAAGAAGGGAAGACGTATCTACATATACCGCTTGGAATACTGATATTCAGGAAGTGCAGGCCAAAGGTAGAGTAGTACAAGCCGGGCATACCTCCAAAGTCGCAATCAACGATAACTTATGGATTGGAAATCCGAAATGTCGAGACAACCAACATGGCCGCGAAGAAAAAGGAGTGCGGCGTGGCGAAATATGACGTGAAACTGCAGAAGGACCGAGTCGGTAAGACAAGAAAATTACGATCGATAAGTCGGAGGTGGAGGAGAGAATGCCCGTTGACTACCCTCGTAACTGTGTTGAGGAGCGCGGAAAGCGTATTCCCCGGCGGATGAAAGTCCTGGTGGCGGTCCACTCGGTGGGGTGACCGTTTCCGAGCTTGCATTGTCAAATGGATTCTGCAGTGGCTCCTCCGCAGGCGAGTGGGTTTCGGGAAGGGGATGCAAGGGGTATGCCTGCCCATCCGCGGCGTTCGTCTGGAGTTCCCACCCCGCGGTATCTGTACTTTCCTGCCGTGGTCGGCTGACGCCTGTGCTCCCAGTCTGAGGCACAATAAGAGCCGCGTCAAATGTTGTATCGGCACGGCGAGGTTGTGGGGCAATGACTCGGGGATCTGCTGCATAGCCCACTGCACGACCATCTCTGTCCCATTGTTGGTGGGGTGAGTCATAGGGCACATCCGAGCGCGAAAGAGGGGCACTGAGGCTGACATCCGAGGGGTTGGGATTGAATACAGTATCGTCTGTTGATCCGGTGATACCACTGTTTTGGTACAGAGCGTCTCCGTTCAAATTGGCTTGACTGTGGCAGGAGATTAAAGAATGCTCCACAAGGGAAGAATGTGACTGACCGAGCTTTTTGGCGAGCGTGGATGACTTCGGGCTTGATTCTGTTCACTTCTCTTTTGATGTACCACATCGCAGCGATTGTCACAAGGACTGTGATAGCACCGACGACATAACTGAGCGTTTTGTTCTGACGTGTGGCAGTACCTGCCTCGGGATTAGTATGGTGCTGGGTGGTGAACAGGTAACGTTACCGTTCGAGGAACTCTCCAGCAAGGTACCGATGTAGACAGTGATGAATTGTTTGGGCAAGGACAGGATTGCGGCAAGGATGAAGACGAGTATGTTCATACCGCAAACGGCGAAAATGGCGGTTGTGACTTGTGGGGATCAATACAAGGATTTGATTCGAGGACAAGTACTCACAGTGTCCTGGGACGGCACTATAACGGACGATGACGGCGATTTTGAAACCACCCTCTCGCACCACCTTCGCAAGACAGGCGTATTGAATGCTCTTCTGTTCCTCTTTTTCTGCACGCGACTGCAAGAAGTATCTGAAGGCACTGTGGGGGAATGAGAGTGAGTAGAAGGAGGCAAGTGAGCACGCACTAAAAGTTATTTATCTCGCCAAGGAGTGTGCCAGCGGCGGTGATACCAAGGCCGGGCCATAGACCCCAGACGAGACCACACACGATGGCCAAGATTTCATGACCAAAGAGTTGGTTGGTGACGAATGAGCGAGCTACGAGGGGGCGACGTGGAAACGGAATGGGGGGAAGGAGATGATGAAAAAGATGGCGACTAGTATTAGCCAACCAAAGGGCAAGCTGTTGCGAACGACATTGTCAGAAGCGGACAGCGTCGGCTGATATGGCGTACATACGCATGCATGCGATTGACAGTAGGCTGTATGGCATGGACGATTTGGTCGTGATAAAAGATGAAGAGCGCGCCGATGACGATGACGAGGATGCCGACGGTATAGTAGACTGTGTGGGGTCAGTGGGTTAAAGCTTGGGACGGACTCAGGTACTTTTTCATCAACAGTTGAAAGATGGGCTGGCAGTTGGAGCTGACTCGGAAGTGTGGGAAATGGCCGGGATCAGTCCGAGGGGACTGACCTTACTTAAGTGCTCGTCATGGAGCTGAGATTCAGCATTGTGTCTATCCATCTGGTCTGGTCTTCTCCACGATCTCGGAAAGCGATGGCCCCAGAGGTTTTGATTTCGTTCAAGGCATCAACTCGTCTAAACCTCAGAATCCGTTTCGGGAATCGTTAGAGGTCATTCGTTTCATTGCGACCCGTGCTGAAATGCTGGCCATCCACTGGCAGGTGTAGTGACTCCACCTCCGTCACAGGGATAGATCGATTGCCAATATCCGAAACCTCTCATTCTGAACACCGTGCGCCGTAATTCAAGTCGTATGTAGCATTAATTCACCTACGTATATGGCGTTATGCCGACAAACCGTATCAATGGTCACCACACACAGTTGATGTTCAGATGCTCCGTGCCGGCAACTTTGTTGTCCTTGTCATGCCCGGGGAGCTGGCTGGCGAATGCGGTGCGTAATTGTTGCCATGAGCGAGTAGCAATCTGATTCTTACACTTCCTCGAAACGTCAGTGAGCCTTTGCGTCCTCAATCGATTTCATCCGGCATCCTTGACAACTCAGCATACATTGTTTTCGCCGGTCCTGCTAATACTTGTGGACATTATATCACAACACGCGAAGGACTCGAGACTGATCAGATGATACCCACATGTTTGGTAACTACAGAACAATCTCCGCCTCGAAGACACATTTCTTACCGTTGACAGGCTTGTGAACAATGGCTGGGCGACCATGCGCACCGCCTCGCATCCACCGACCATCTACCAGTGGAATAGAACGAACCGTTTGTCGAGCACAAGCACAGTCGATATAAGCTGGTAAGCGTGATGGTTTACCATCTTGCGCTTTTGTCGACCATGCGTTGTCTTTTCATAGGACGATCGAGGATGGTACGCCTGGTGAGTAGACAAATGTGTCGCGCACTTGTCATCTTATGGACTGTTTCTGGGATAGCTGGAACATATCGAATCACCTATAATGGGGATGCCAAACCTTTGTTGGGACCTATCTGGTCTTTTACGTCTCCTTTCATCGTTGAGTGATGCATCGCAGACGCGCATGATGTGTCGGATATTGGATCGAACATGCGTTGTTTTCAGCGATAAGGCTGTATACGGCCCTGGACTAGTTACTATTTATTGAAGACGGTTGATTGTTCGACCATCATGTTTTTGCTGTGTCCCAAGACATGCTCATGGCTGAAGCGCTGACACACAGCCTGCTTATTGATACTTGCATGGGTAAAGTCGGTTGTTCGAAAAATGCTTAATCCAGCCTGTGGGACGATGAATCGAGTAAAGTGAAACATATATTCACATGACCCACTTTTCATGTTTTCGCTGAGGGACCTGCGTCAAAACAAGTGTAGATATCTGGTGGATACATGTACATTTCATCTGGGCGGAGGTCCTCTGGCTTGCCCAGACATTGGTCGATCGAGTCAACATTTCCGAGTGGCGAAAACGGTGTAATGCAATGCGCTGAGTGGGATCCGTAGTAGCAAAGACTGCTCGGCCATGCCCAGAGAGGCGTGCCGGCCCGCAAAGTTGCCATTACCCCCTGAGCCACATCGTCAACGCGTCAACTTCAACCTCAGAAGAATTCCAACGCCTGCGTACCAGGTCCATAAAACCCCACGCCCTGCGGTGACGATGCCGTTTATCGCGAGCAAAATCCGTCCGCCATCCTTGCCATCGAAAGGCCCGAGCGTCTTTGGCGTACGTCTGAAACAGGACGGTAGTTGCATGGCATTTGGACATCCATGGGTAGCCTTGCTTGAACTCGTGCGGGGGACGAGATGGGCGGAAAGACGATCTTTTGGACGGAATAGAGTATGTAGATGAGCAGTGCCGTCACGTTGACGGGCGTAGCAAAGTTGAGTGAGAGCGTTGTGGCGTGGTCGTCGCTGTCTGATTGGCGTGAGACTTGGCGCACCGAAATGAGGAAACTTGTATACTGTTAGTAAGTATGTGGTAGGCTAAAGATGCGCGAGGATGACTTAGAATCCGACTGAGAGAGCCCTTGTGAGGGCCGGGGACAACGACTTCTAATTATGATCCCCTAATATGGGCCGGCCTATATACTACTACGGTATTGCAAATAGACGATTCAGATGTATAATCATTGATCGTCTATGCCGGTGAGGCCGAGCTTGGTTTGCTTGTGTTTATGCTAATGGACGGTCGCCGTACTCCAACAAAGTATAATCGTGCTACATATCCAACTCATCGCGTGGTTTGGACTCAAGCTCGTAACTCTGCGTCAGCTGGCCTTGCACTTGCAGCACCTCATTTTCTCTTCAGCAGTAATGTCCAGCAGATCAAACACACGAGAAGAACGACCACAACGTGGATCAACGACGCCACTGTCAACAAGGTTACAGCAGCGAGAGCAAGATGAGCCTGTGCCAGTAGTGCAGGCGCAGGATGAATCATCCTCTTCAGCTACATCAATGACCGTGGACAAGAAGAATGTGAGTTTCATGACCTAGCTACTAGAACGTCGACTCATCTATCCTCCAGGACGGCCTACCATCACCTGGCATTTCCCCCTCCGACTCCACGGAGGAGCAAGAGCAAGGGGAGACCCAGAACTCGAGGTGCAAGCGGGGCAAGAACGGCACTGCGCCTACCGCTGGGGGGCAAAGGAAGCGACGCAAATTGTCATCTGGTTCCTTGATTGTAGGTTTCGTGACCTACTGGTAGCTACCCCATTGTCGGCTGATGTATCCCCCAGGACAGCACACCCACACCCGACCCTTCTCACCCCGACCTCACACAAGAGCAAGATGAGCCTGTACCAGGAGTCCAGGCACAGGATGAGTCGTCCTTTTCAACTACATCAATGAACGTGGACAAGGAGAATGTGGGTTTCGCGACCTAGCTGCTGAACGTCAACTCACCTATCCTCCAGGACGGCCTACCATCACCCGGCGTTTCCTCCTCTGACCCCACGGAGGAGCAAGCGCAAGCGCAAGAAGAGACCCATGGACCAGCAGTCCACCCACCGAGTGGAGACCTGGAACAGGGCTCAGCTTCACGCTCAACGGACAAGGACTTGGACGATTTAAGTGTCGATTTGTTATGCCGCTTCCAACGGTTTGGTGATCTGGCGGACTTGCAACAGGCAGTCAGTGTCTTGCAGGAATTGGTCAGGTCCACTTCGCCATGTGGCGACCAGTACCGCGCTGGGCTAGAGAACCTGGCTGTGGCGCTACTCTATCGTTTCGAACACCTCGGGGATCAAGCAGACCTGGATGAGGGGATATTGAGGCTAGGAGATGCTTTTGACGTCACTCCTGACGGTCACCCTGACAAACCCGGCCTTCTTAACAACCACGGCAATTCCTTGGTCACTCGTTTCAAGCGCCTTGGTCAGCTCAACGACCTGGAAGATGGCATTTCGAGGCTGAGGGAAGCTGTTGACCTCACTCCTGACGGTCAGCCTGACAAGCCTGCCCATCTTCAAAACCTTGGTGCCTCCTTCCTGACTCGTTTCGAGCATCTCGGCCAGCTCAACGATCTGGAGGACGCCATTTCGAGGCAGAGGGAAGCTGCTGACCTCACTCCTGACGGTCACCCTGACAAACCCAGCTGTCTTGACAACCTCGGCAGCTCCTTCCTCAGTCGTTTCGAGCGCCTTGGCCAGCTCAACGACCTAGAAGACGCCATTTCGGGGCAGAGGCAAGCTGTTGACCTCACTCCTGACGGTCACCCTGACAAGCCCAGCCATCTTAACAACCTTGGCAACTCCTTCCTTAGTCGTTTCGAGTGCCTCGGCCAGCTCAATGACCTGGAGGATGCCATCTCAAGGCTGAGAGAAGCTGTTGACCTCACTCCTGACAGTCATCCCGACAAGTTCAGCCATCTTAACAACCTCAACATCTCCTTCCTCACCCGTTTCGAGCGCCTCGGTGAGCTTAACGACCTGGAGGATGCCATTTTGAGGCAGAGGAAAGCTGTTGACCTCATTCCTGATGGTCACCCTGACAAGCCCAGTCTTCTTAGCAACCTTGGCAGCTCCTTCCGAACTCGTTTCGAGCGCCTCGGAGAACTCAACGACTTAGAGGATGCCATTTCAAGGCAGAGGGAAGCTAGTGACCTCACTCCTGACGATCATCCTGACAAGCCCGGCCATCTTAACAATCTCAGCAACTCCTTCCTCAGTCGTTTCGAGCGCCTCGGTCAGCTCGACGACCTGGAGGATGCCATTTTGAGGCTGAGGGAAGCTGTTGACCTCACTCCTGATGATCACCCTGACAAACCCAGCCATCTTGACAACCTTGGCAACTCCTTCCTCACTCGTTTTGAGCACCTCGGCCGGCTCGACGACCTGGAGAATGGCGTTTCGAGGCAGAAGGAAGCTGCTGACCTCACTCCTGATGGTCACCCTGACAAGCCCAGCCGTCTTCATAACCTCGCTCACTCCTTCCTCACTCGTTTCGAGCGCCTTGGCCAGCTTGACGACATGGAGGATGCCATTTCGAGGCAGAGAGAAGCTGTTGACCTCACTCCTGACAGTTGCCCTGACAAGCCCAGCTATCTTAACAACCTTGGCATCTCCTTCCGAACTCGTTTCGAGCGTCTCGGCGAACTCGACGACCTGGAGGATGCCATTTCGAGGCAGAAACAAGCTGCTGACCTCACTGCTGACGACCATCCTGACAAGCCCAGCATTCTTAATAACCTTGGCAACTCCTTCCTCAGTCGTTTT
>JBBPMO010001208.1:0-11598 GCA_038090315.1 Xanthoconium stramineum
GAAGTTGATTGTCATCCACTGTTCTGCTGCATGGTTCATTTTTCATTGTAATCCACTAATAAATTACTACGTATCATTGACATTAACATCCAGTCATGGTCAACATTGTCAAATTGTAACTGATGGTACTATGAAGAGCTATACATGCGCCGACACAATGGGTAACCTGCAATATGTAGATGTAATCAGCAGTGAGCCTCAAATGAGTAGCACAAAACATACCTTGATGATGAAAAATTTGACTTGGACTGGTGATGGACTAGCGTGGACAAATCAGACTGTCAGCCACTGTTACTGTTGCAATACACGGAAGGAATAATACTTACTTGAATTTAAAAGGTCCCATATTGTGACAGACTAAGGCTTGATGTGAATGCCAGAGTGCAACAAATGTGAGCGAGACAATATGGTGAGTGATGGTGACAAATAGCAAGGACGACAGACTGTGAGCATGGATTGGCTTGGATGGTCAAGATTCATTGACAGAGAATAGGGTTGTTGTTGTTGGTGCCATTGAACAAGCGGGGCATAGACAAAGATCAAGAAGGGAGTATTAGAAAATTTTAATGGTGGCTAAGGTCCAGGTGGTTCGAGGTAAAGAGAGGAAGTTTGACAAAGACTGTGCTTAGGTCTGTGCATTGTTAGTCATCACCTGATATGGCAGTATGATTGAAATGTGCATGACATTGAGCTCAATGCTCTGGGATTCATTCTGTCACTGCATGAGTTCATTGGATGGTGGAGGAGGCTCTGGGGGACTCTCTGGTATGTTGTTGACAATCTTTGAGGTGTGCTGATGGTTTTTGACAGCCCTCATCGTTGACTGTCCATGTGCCAACATGCTTGTTCTCTTCCCCTTGATCGACTTGATGTTGGCGTGTTTTCAACCTCTCCACCTCATCTTTGACCTCTCAGCGTGCTCTCCAGACCTCATTGACGCCTGCTCCACCCTCGCTCTCACATGCAGTGCATTCTGTTCAGTCAGTGGCAGCACTGCCACCAAGGGTCTACATGGATGTGCACTGGTCCTTGCACTGTATCAGGTGGATTGTTGGGTGGGTCATTAGGGGGACCAATCAAACACATCATTTTAAATCCAAAGTGTATGTAGCAATGAAATAACATAAGATCAGTAAACCATGGCATCAGGAACATGATGGTCTAAGAAATGTAATACATTCAGAACAGGTACTCAAGATCGCTTTGCCCTGGAGCATGTAGCCCTGACTGGAACTCCAGTCACTTCCTCTGCCATGTTCGCCTGGGGAAGGTTTACTTTCTTGGATTTCTTAGATCTAGGAGCCTTGGAAGAAGGGATGCCTACCAAGGCTGGGATGACGACATCGGCATTGCTGAAAGTCGAGATCAATCCAGATGGCTGAGAACCAAGAGAAAGATTATATAAGAGAATGTGGATTTCTGAAGTGGCTGACATAATCACTGATCATTCAGGAAATACTGCAGCAGACTGCACAGGAAGAGCATTTTGAGGGGGTGAATGAGGAGTGGGAATGGCAGTGTATGTAGCAGTTGTCCAAATATTCCCAGAGATAGAAGGAATGTCTGCCACATGCGCTCGAGCAGTGCCAGCAACAGAATGTAGGTTCGTAGCAATTGTGGATTGATTGAAATCTACTACAGCTGATGAAAAAGTGGTGACAGGAGGTGGGTTTGCAGCCAGCTGAGCGAGGCAATTGACAGTGGAGGAAGAGGGGTCAGTGTTGACAAGAGATGGGTCCATGGCTGGCTGAGCAGGGTGATTGACAGTGGAAGAAGAAGGGTTAGTGTTGATGGAAAGGTTTGGGTTTGTGCCTTGACCTCTGAAATTTCCCAGCTGGGCCAGGATACCATCTTGCCAGCTCTTGATTGGTGCTTCTGTGGCACTACCAGCATCAGAACCAGCAGATTGTTGCTGGGATACCCTTCAGTTCACACTGAAAATGGCCTCATTGAAGTGATTCAAGACTCTGAGTGACCATTCCTTGTTGGCAGGCTTCCAAAGCATTTCCAAGTAGAATTCAAAGTCTTTCTTGTATGGAATGCCAGTCTGACTGCTGACAGCTGAAAATTCTTCATTGCCAGAGAGAAGGAACTGAGCCTATCAAGACACGGAAGTGAGTGATCCATGTGATAGAACATAAATTGAACTTACGAATGTGCAACAAGTTGCTCTCATGCCTGCCATCACCATCATTCCCCCACGTTTCTTACCCCTTCCTGATGGACCACCACATTTTTTTCCTGTGAGGACACCTTTTCTGAGGAACAACACACAAGCCATCTAATTTAAGGGATGGTGAATTACGAACATACTAAATTCAATGGCTTACCTGAATTAATGCCTTATTTTTGAAGAGACCTTGGGTGTCCATGTTGTCCAGGTCTTTGAAGAGGATGGGTGTGAGTGGCATATACTGGTTGTTGGGGTTCTGCAGGTTTTGCTTTAGAAGCAACAAGAAAGCAGGATTGCCCATTTACTTTTTCCAATCTTCCAAAACCACAGAGTCCAGGGCTGGAATCAAATGAGCAAAGAGCTGCACTGTGGAGTCTTTGATAGGCTTGAGAATGCTGGCACACTCTGAATTAACAATTGAAGTGAACTGTGTGAATCAATCATGAATATCAATGTTAAGTAATGGCTGATTCAAGTCTGCAATCGTCACTTACAAGCAACTTGAATTGCTCATACTTTGTTGCTTGCTTTTGCAGGGTAATAGTAGCATGAGGTGTACCTCAGCTCAGTGGCATAAGCGGTGGCTTTGGCCTCACTGCTTTCATAATGTGTCGGATTGTTAAAATCAAAGTTGGTGGGATATGTGCAAAGTGGGAAAATGCCACTAGGGATCCAAAGGTGGTAGAACAAGGCATATTTCTTTGCCACATTGTGATGGCAGTATCCAATGGGCCAGATGTCATCGACTTGAGAGTATGGGCTCACATTCAGGGTGCCAGCTGATTTTGTAGCTTATTGTACTTGGTCCTCAGTCCATTAAGGTCCTGTAGTATCTGTGTATAAACAAGCTGAGTGTTGCCCAGTGCCCAGAGTGAGTTAGTGCTGTTTACTAGCTTTGATGCTCAGGGTACAAACCTTATGCAAGTCGGCTGCGGGTGCATCTGGGGGTGGGTCAGCCATGATCCTCAGCATCTCGTCAAGCTTCCTCATCATGTCGACAGCCATTTGACCTTCCACATTAGCCCCATGACTTGCTGGATTTGGCTCAGCAATGCTGTCAATGTCATCATCGAGGCTGTTGTTGAACACAGCATTGAAAGCTCTGGTGAAATCTTCAACCACTGGCATAGCTAGAAGTGGGATTGGAGTTGTGAGCTTGGAATCAAGCCAATTGATGGCAAGCAACAAATGGGAGGGAGAACTTACTTTAGGTTAGATGGGGGGCAGCTCCTTTTGAAGACCATCAACAATGCATATGGAATCTGCCAAACCAAGGGTTAGGAATGGTGCTGTGACAGGGAATCTTGGACTTACATCAACCTACCAGTAGGTCAGGGTGTCCCTCTGCTCGGCAGGGCAATCAGATTCAGAAGGGTCCTTGCTGTTCAGTGTGGTCTTAGTTGTAATCAGGTCCAGGGTAATTACATGTCAAGTCGGTTGATGATTCTGCATGTGAGATGAGGTCAAAATCTGCTAAGTGAATCAGATGAATCAAAGTTCAAAACCTATCGGTGGCATTATTGGTAATATTGACTGACCAAAACCACAGGTTTAGGACCAGGTGGATTTGCCACTCTTGCCTAAGAATTTATGGGACTGAGGTTGAACCCCAAGTAATTTCCATGTATTACCAGTAGGCTTGGGTCAAATGGGTGATTTCGGGTATCAATTTCTGATTCTTATTCTGTAGATGGCTGTGTACATTCAGAGGAAGCAGCTTGATTCACTAATACGAGGTGGCAGTATACCATATCAAGCACCCCTCTGCAAGGTAATAGGTATGGGGTTGGGCAGGGCATGGCATCGATGGCATCGTCATGGTGCAAGTGAGGCTGCAGAGCATGCTTGAGGAGGATGGGATGGGCACAGGTGCAGGCATGCGTGTTGTAAATAGTGTTTAAAAGTCCAGTCTAGTCTGGTTTTTTTGCTATTTTTGGAAAAACCAGTCCTAAACAGTGTTTTTGCAGTCTTAGGACCAGTCTAAACCGGTCTTTTAAAGATCGGTCTTTATATGGGTGATGACATCATAATCAGACTTAGGAATGGCGGAGGGGGTTATAGTACTGACCCTTGAATACATTTAGAGCATTTCATCATGTGATTTGGCACAGAAATGATGGAGATATCCACATTTCCGGGTGACATGTTGAATATTCTCTTGTCAAGCTGAATCTACATAAATAAATTCCAAGAAAATATGATAAAATAACCAAAAATAGTCCCAATATGGTAGTTAATATGTACATAATCAGTCCTAAAAAGACCAGTTTAAACCGGTTTTTTTCAGTCTTTTTGATTTCTCCAAAATGAAAAGACCAAGACCAAGACTTCAAAAGACCAACAAATGGTCTTTTTTGGTCTTGGTCTTGTTTGGTCTTAGTCCAGTTCAGTTGCAGTCTTTTGCCAGTCCTAGGACTGGACTTTCAAACACTAGTTGTAAAGAGGGTACAGCAGTGAGAGATGGTTCTGTATTGGTGGTCATGTGTGCCATAGAGGAATGTCCTGAGAACCAGATGTCACTTTTGCTCTTACTCTTGTTGAGAGCACATCCTGAGACAGATTGTGCTGGGATCTTGTCAAGAACAAGGGCTGGTTCTGTTGAGAATGAAGGTGCAGTTTTGTGCTGGTTCTGACCGATGTGCACAGAGGCGAGCAGAGTGTTGGGGGATGGTGCATCACACCAGTTAGGTTGTGGAAATAAAGCAGGCAGGGCTGGATATGAAGGGACCGGGGAAATGATGGGGGTGGGCTGGGTTGACAGAGAAACTGAGGAGGAAGGCTGTATGTCGTGGGGAGCAGAATGATGTATACTAAGACCCCTGTCCACAAACTTGCCTGTGCTTGTCCAACTTGAACGATGGTACATGCAACATGAATTCTGGTTTGAAGTAATGAATGAAGATACATTTATTTTGGGCCCAGAGCATGCTGCAGAGCCTCATAAACATCTGCCTCTATCTGAGCCTCCAACTCATCCTCCTCTAACCCATTACCCATGGTGACCCTCAGGACTTCCTGCAAGTTGGTATGGATGGCCTTGAACTAAGACATCAGCAAAGTAGGACATGTGCCGAAAAGAACCAGACCTCGGATGAGAATGATTTGAGTGGGGCACCCTTGACAACATTAATCGTCAATTTGTTACTGGGGTGAACATTTTCAAAACCACTGGACACTACAGGGGTCAGGAAAGACACCAAAGAGATTGTCACACTACATACCAAATCATTTTCTCAATGTGTTTCTGGACTCGATTACCTCTACAACACCAGGATGAAGGGGCTCAATAAAAGGAATGTGGTTTGTAAGAATACCCATGTCTCCAGAAGCAGCTGAGATGTTTACTTGAACAACATCTGCAGAAGTAAAGATGGCCTGGCAGATACTGTCAGACACGGAGACATGAACAAGAAGTGATGAACCTGGTGGGGAATGACAAGTGAAAGCTTGATTTTATCAGAAGCCTCAGCATACCCATGCCTCTGCAAAGCAAGTGTTGATGGAATGTGTTTGACAGCAGGAGAGAGCAGTCGCAATATAGACATCTTTTGCAAAATGTGAATGTAGTCTTCAAATGTTGGTCAAACCATAACGGCATGCATGTCTAGGCCTGACAGGGAAGGAGAGAAGTTGACAAATGAATGGTTATGAAGCATGATGAAGTAACTCACTAACAAGACTTAGGGCGCAGTTGGATTTTTGAATGTCGTGGTGGGCTCTGGAGTGGGCTCTGGAGATGGCAAGTATGATCAGATTTGGAGAAAGCAAGGGCCATTTGTGGTCCAGGTGCTTTGCATACTTGCAGGAATTCCAAAAGGTAATTCCAAGTGTAGTGTTCTGTTGGCTATACTAACAGACATGCTGCAGTGCTATGCACATGCAGATCCACCACAGGAATGCAAGTTACAGGCAGAAGACTACCTAGAATGTCTGCACCACAGGAAAGAGGTATGCATGCTCTCAGATTCATTGATTGGTGACTAATGTGGGTATGTAGATTTTGCGCATGTCAATGCCATCAATGTCAAACAGGCTAAGCACCAGGTGAAGGGGGGGAGGCTGTGGATGCACTTACAGAAGGGATCAAATGGAGAGATAGAAGCTGTTGATGAGGCAGGTGTGACAAGTTAGGTGGCAAGAGGCAATGGGTGTGGCGGATTGATTGGAGTAAACTCTTGCAATATGTGAAGTAGAAAGAGAGCTGTGATGGAAGAATGTGTGAGCAGCAGGACAGACCATGGACTGAGCAGAGGGTAAGTGACGAGTGAGGAAATATGGGCGAAATTGAAAGAATTAACTAGAATAAAATATTGGTACAGTACAGTCTGTTGACAGTCTACTCCTTCATGTGAAGGAATATATCCCCATCGATATGCTCCACTACCAAGAGTTCGCCCTTGTACTTTGGGTCAGGGTACAGTAATGTGCCCCTGATGATTGACCGGATGGGGATGAATATTGATGCTGCATGGGGCTGTGCTTTGACACATATAAGCCTGAAGGCTTCATCAAATGGATTTTGATTTGCACTGACATTGGCAGTAAAGGGGTGAATGAGAGTGAAGTCATAATGACTGAACGAGGGGATGCTGCATGAGAACATGCATATGAGATGGGCAAAAGCAACCTTGTCATGTGAGATTTGGAAGAGGTTGTCATCTTAACAATGTTTTTCATGGAACAAAGGGTTGCAACAAACGTAGTCAGTGGCTTGTCGCCAGTCCATCTTTGATTTGTAATGGACCTTAAGGTTGGCATACTCCTGCAACTATATTGACCCAAGAATTGGGATTGCAGTCAAGGCACACAGGAAGGCACTGATTAACGAATGTA
This sequence comes from Xanthoconium stramineum, assembly GCA_038090315.1. Classification (NCBI taxonomy): domain Eukaryota; kingdom Fungi; phylum Basidiomycota; class Agaricomycetes; order Boletales; family Boletaceae; genus Xanthoconium; species Xanthoconium stramineum. The sequence goes on from JBBPMO010001208.1 coordinate 7,007, forward strand.
GCGAACTTCTGATGAAAATTCTGGAATTCCCACTGCAAAGCATGTTTAGTGTTTGAAAGTCCAGTCCTAGGACTGGCAAAAGACTGCAACTGAACTGGACTAAGACCAAACAAGACCAAGACCAAAAAAGACCATTTGTTGGTCTCTTGCAGTCTTGGTCTTGGTCTTTTCATTTTGAAGAAATCAAAAAGACCGAAAAAAACCGGTTTAAACCGGTCTTGTTTAGGACCGATTATGTACATATCAACTACCATATTGGAACTATTTTTGGTTATTTTATCATATTTTTTTGGAATTTATTTATGTAGATTCAGCTTGACAAGAGAATATTCAACATGTCACCCGGAAATGTGGATATCTCCGTCATTTCTGGGCCGAAACACATGATCAAACGCTCTAAATGTAGCCAAGGGTCGGTACTATAACCCTCTCCGCCACCCCTAAGTCTGATTATGATGTCATTACCCATATAAAGACCGATTCTTAAAAGACCGGTTTAGACCGGTCCTAAGACTGAAAAAAGACTGTTTAGGACCGGTTTTGATCGGTCCAGTCCGGTTTTGGACGTTCCCCTTCCATTTTAGGTCCGGTCTAGGTCCGGTCTTTCCAAAAATAGCAAAAAAACCGGACTAGACCGGACTTTTAAACACTAAGCATGTTTGCTTGTGATTTCCAGGATGGTCTTCAGTGGTCGCAGTGTGCCAAGCTTGACATGCCCTTCAAAACTTGTGAGAATGTCTCCCTTGATGTCACCATCTACATCACCGCTCTCATGATCCTGGGCAATATGTTCTGCTGTAGCATGCTCAACTTCAGCATCAATCCAATCCCTGATAGGTTTCATGGCCAAGCGATGGTGGTCAACACAGAGAGTCTATCAGCAGTGTCAGGAAACAAAGTGAGATCAAAAATCCCATGAGTACATACCTGAACTGCAAAGTCTTTTCCATTAGAATGGTCCTGGTATGCATCTTTGAGTGCACAATGCATCTTCTCATTTGGCCAAGTGCTGTAGTTGTGTACTGCTCCTTTTATCCAGATATCCCACATGATGTGCTTCCAAAGGTGGATCTTGGGAAAGTTCCAGTCCATTTTGAGGTCCTCTGAGAGATTGCCAGCAGCCACATGTGTGATGTACTCCTAAGTGATAGTTATCAATACATTTGAGTCAAGAGTCAGCAAGTGTGCCAATATTAGGAAGTGAACTTACTCGGGCCAGATCTCACATCTTGTTCCCATCAGTGTAGCTTACATGCAAGATGTGATCACACCAAGTTGGAAATCTGTTAAGTCTGGGAGAAGTAAGAACGAATTGGACAAGAAAATAACATTTAAACACTTACTGGCTCTTGAGTTGGGCTGTGAGTTTGCATGGTAGCTTATCAAGAAGAATCTTGATCTCATTGAGTAAATGATATCCCCAGACACCATGATGTAGGTAATGAAGTGGATTGAAACTTGCTGCTTCTTCTGGCTTTGAGTGCATGACTTTCCAGAAAACATTCTATGATTGAATTCAGAGTCACTTAACCATGAATATCACAGTATAATATGTATAAAACTCACTTTGACTGGTCAAATACCAAGAGCCTTGAGGAGAGCTTCACCCTCTGACCTTTTTTGCTGATGGATTGTGAGCGTGTGCTTTGTTTGATCTACAGTACATGCTTCAAATGTCTTGGATAAATCAGATAACTCCTTGAGGAGGGCAAGGCAAACAGGACACCATGTGGGAATTTACTCTTTGTACCTCAAAAAAGACACATCATACATCTTAATTTGATGAAACAATCAGTACTATGTATGAAACACTTGTTACAGTGTGTGTTACTTACAGTTCTTCATAGTCAGCAGATAGAATCAGATTAATGGGGAATAGCCATTATATGATCTCATCATAGCACTTGTGACAATATCCTGTCTTTGAGAGTTTGGTGAGTTTGTCAAGAATGCAGAGAAAAGCCTCATGCCATATGACACACTTGTAATTCATGTATGTGATCTTTCCCTTGTCTTGAGCTGGCTCAGGAACCTTTGTGATTAACATCACATGCTAGTGTTCAAATTATAAAATGTAAAGAACTTACAATTGGAAGCCAGCCAATAACACATCCACCACTGAATCACTCTCCATTTCTGATATCTACCAGTAAATTTGCACAACAGGCCACAATAGGATAGCCCTTAACAGTCCCATGAGATGACAGCTGTGTTTGGTCTGCATAGAGGATGAAAGCAAACAGAACAGTGTTTTTGACATCATGAGGTAAATGAGTCTAGAGAGGAACCATCATACATACAGAAATTTACAAATGGTTTCAAGGAATAACACAAACTAAACATACTTGGATATTTCACCAATGATCACCTGTCCATGGTTCCATGTAGAACTGCTTGTATTCATCACCATTGTGTTTGAAGAGCCACTATGCATTCCAGACGAAATGTGGCACAACAAGGGGGTTAGATAGTAGATCCAGAGCCCAATTCCATAATGGCCGGCCATAGACTGGGAATGTCCTGTTCTCCCCCTTGTAAGGGGCGGTTACATCATGTCAGATGAACTAAAAGTAAAACTAAAAGGTAAATCTCTCTCGAAAGCAAACAAAATACGGAGAATACAACTTACTGTGTCACCTGCATGGCTGCCCTATTCCATGCATGTCAAAGATCAACCTCATTATGCAAGGTGACTTTTGCCTTTTCTGGGAGACATGTGATATCAGGCTGAGTAAGCCATTCACTTGAGACACATTGAGGCTGGCCTGCAGAGCAAGTTCTGCAAACAGGTAGTCACCCTCTTCAACAAACAGCCACCATGGATGATTGTCGGGAGCCATTTCAACAACATCCTGCAGGCCAAACTCCTCTTGCTGCTGGAAAAGAGGAGCACAGCCACTGCATGAGTGGAATTCTGTCTTGAAGTCAAGAGGTTGTTCTAGTGACAAAAAACGTCGGTTGCAGCTACTGGCCATAGAGACATTTGACTTGGAGTGATCTAAATATCTTGTAGTTAGCATTACCTTAGAGTACAGTACATGTACAGTACTCACCACTATTCGCTTCATCCTGTCCACATGGTTCCTGCATGGCCTGTGAGACTTGCCAGTTGGTGAAATCTTCATGTTCTGGTGGGCGAGGAGAGAAACGGGAAATGTCAGCTAAGAGTAGCTTAAGGCATTAGTACAAGTATATATAACCTACCATGAGATTGATTGCTGCTCACCCTCAGGCCATTTGGCCTCAAAGGACCTGCTTCTGTGCTAGAATGTGCTTGTCCTACCAAACTAAAGAACACCGTTCATACTTCTGCAGCTGAAATAAATCATGAAAATCAACCATTAAATTCAAGTAACTGGACATACCATGTTCCATGTCCCTTTTATACTCCCTTCCAGATTGAACCTGCTGATTTTCCTTCTCTTTGTGCCTCGAGCAATGTAGTTCATGAGCTTTGAAACCCTGGGGTTTGAATATGTTTCCACAGAACTGGCATTGAAATGTTGTTGTGAGTGTTTTTTCAGTGTAATTGTATTTCCAATCGATTGGGGCCATGGTGAAAGGTGGTGGGAGTAAGGAACGTGTATTGGAGCTGTGGATCCATGCTTTTTCAATGTGAGCCATATGGGGAGTCATTGCAATGGTTCCTTTGATTATCTTATGGCAAGACAACAACATGATAATGGGTGTCCCCTTGCATTATCTTATCTCAGTTGTATTATCATGACATTACCAGAGATGCATTGTCAAGCTTCATAATATTTATTACAATTTGACATCATTCGCATGGACCTGAACATTTTTCTGACATATGCTGAGGATTTTGGCTGTAGTCAGAACAACAGTACACTTTTCATTCTCCTTTCATACCTTTTTTTCCATTTTAAACTCCTCTAGGATCTTTGCAAACATGGCTGCTAGTGCTCCATCCATATGGGACTGTCATTTTCATGTTAGAACATAATGGTGACCTGATGACATGAGTAATCACTTTCCCAACCTTGACACATCCAATGGAAAACTCAAGGAAATCCCATTCCTTTCTGGATGCACTGCTATGGCCACAAATGCATGGTGGTGGGAAGACATCCAAGTGTCAGTAGTGAAATTGAGCTTTTTGTCATACTCCTGGTACATTAATCGCTTTATTGAAAGTATTTTTACTAATAAATACCTCAATTCAGGCCACCCCTTCTGGAGATCTATTAGCCCTCACTTTTCTGTGCAAAGTTAAGGCTCTTGATTTTCTTTCCCTTGTTGGGAATATGATAATTTAGTTTTTTTAAACCATTAGATAAATAGCCACAAATATATGGGACTCCCTCATGTCCTTGAGAGAGTCCCATAAAATAGGTGAAATTTTCACATTTTTATAAAAGGTTCAAAGTTAATTTTAGACAATTTAAAAATGATTTGTCATTATGAGGGACTTTGACCAATGAGAGTTCCTCACTTAAATGATATATTTGCTGTAAAAGTAATTTTAATCAATAAATAAGATTGTATTATATATGCTATATATAGATGATTACGCAATTATGTAAACGCACTGATATTTTATACTGACAACTAATTCATTATAATCTATATAT
>JBBPMO010001209.1:0-11595 GCA_038090315.1 Xanthoconium stramineum
AATGATGTTGTTGTTGCACTAATTGTATTCTTACAAGCCATTGTCAATGTATGCATGCCAAAATATAAACATGTTTAAAATTTTATTTGAAGTTCAGGTTCTGAACTAGTTCTGAACCTGAACTGAATCTGGTGAACCAGTTCATGTAGGTTCAGTTCAGGTTCAGGTTCAGGTTCGGCTTGAGAGGGCCCTGAACTGAACTGAACTGAACTTTGGCAGCCCTAGCCCCACATTGTCACACTCCAATAGTGCTACAGTAGTTACAGTACGTATTAGCTACTAAACCCTAATAGAGTGTACACCTTATTTTCTAATATGCTGTGGACTTAACAAAAATTTTGCCATGTGTGTCACATGGTCTCTGTTGATTTCCCTCTGTGACCCACTTGTCTCCCGCCCAAACCATGTCCATTCAATCACTACCGCTCGTCTCCTGCCTCCACCGGGTCATTTCGAACCCAATCACTCGCCTCACACTCCAACCACATCCTTTCAAGCCCAACCACTTGTCATCCGCCCCCACTGTGTCTTTTCGAGCACAATTGCTTGTTTCGCGCCTCCATCACCTCAAATTGAGCCTGAATGCTCGTCTCCCACCTCTACCGTGTCCATTCAAGCCCAACCACTCATCATCCACCTCCAGCATGTCTATTTGAGCCTGAACGCTCACTTCCCACCTCCACCATGTCCATTCAAGCTCAAATGCTCATCTCCCACCTCCACCATATCCATCTGAGCCCAAATGCTCGTCTCCCACTTCTATTGTCTCAAATCGAGCTCAAACAGTCACTTCGCACCTCCACCATGTCCATTTGAGCACATTCGCTTGTCTCCCACCTTCAACATGTTGATTTGAGCTCAAACACTCATCTCCCACCTCCACCATATCCATTCAGGCCCGAACACTCATCTCTTACCTCTATTGTCTCAAGTCAAGCACAAACACTCACTTCCTGCCACCATCATGTCCCTCCGAGCTCAATCGCTTGTCTCCCACCACCTCCACCACATCAATTCAAGCCCGACCGCTCGTCTACCACCCCCACCACATTAATTCGAGCACAGCCACTCGTGTCCCACCCCCACCATGTCAATTCGAGCCCAACCGCTCATCTGCTACCCCCACCATGTCAATTCAAGCACAACCACTCGTGTCCCACCTCCACTACACACTCTCGAGCCCGATTGCTCATGTCCCACCCCCACCATGTCAATTCAAGCCAGAACGCTCGTCTCCTGCCTCTACCTTGTCAATTCGAGCCTGACCACTCATGTCACACCTCCACCATGTCCTCTCGAGCCCAGTCGCTCGTGTCCCACCCCCACCATGTCAATTTGAGCCAGAACACTCGTCTCCTGCATCCACCACATCAATTCGAGCCCAACCGCTTGTCTGCCGCCCCCACATCAATTCAAGCACAACTGCTCATGTCCCAACCCCATCAGCTGTCATTTTATTAGCATGTCAATACATGACATTTTGTAAAGTAACTACAAAAATAACATTGTTTACCACACAACTACCTGAGTATCTACAAGTAAAAGGGGAGGAGAAAAAAATGAACTGGAAATTTTTCATGTAGCTGTAGTGCTGTATCGTGTTGTGTAGCACTGTCATGTGGCACTGTGAGCACTTTGTGGCAGTGCTGTACAGTGCGGGGATTCTGTACAGCACTGTGACAGCACTGTGACATGACTGCACAGGGGGGAACCTATCTGTAGCACTGTCACAACTGTCACATGCTGTGATGTGATGTACAGTCCTGCCCAGTAACTCAGTGGTTTGCTGATGTACATAACTGAAATATACTCTGCAATTTGCTCTGGTGGTTCCCAAGTTTCAGGATATGGTCATGCGCCAAGATTATACATTGCATCTGTTGCATCAGGAGAGTGGGGTTGATGCTCTGGGAGGCAGTTGCACAGGGCGCTGTTGGGTCAGCACTCTGGGAGGAGATACTTGCACTGGACATTGTTCAGGTAGAAGACAAGGACAATATGACCACCTGACACCAAGATATAGCATTTTTGTAGTGATGAAAGCGGTGTTTGGGCTGGAGAACAACAGGTCAGTGACAATGCTTTTCTGTCTGTTCACCCTGCAGCAATGATGAGATATTCACGCTCCTTGAGTGCCAGAGATCACTTGAATGGGATAATCTGGCATATCTGCCGGACAATGCCACACCATGGTTTGGCCATGGCCATGCCAAAGCTTCCTCTTGACTCCTAAAATGAAAGTTGCTGTCTTAGCATCACATAGCTTGGCCATGGCCATACCAAAATTTAGTACCTTGCCATAGAGATTGGAGGTGGCTGTCTTAATGTCACGTAAGGTGTATTACACCAAGATCCAAAAGATGCCTAGATGGGAGTCGAGACCATTGTCTGTGTTGTATGCCATATATTACTTATGAGCCTTTCGAAATCCTCTCCTCATCCTCCTCAACCTGTCATTATTGCCTATGGTCATCATTTCCACCCTCTCTGCAGGATGAATCTGCCTGACGAGCTGGAGCGAATGATCTTCTTATTAGCAAGCAGAAAGCCACACAAACTGGCCAACTACATGCGGGTGGCTCGTCGTGTGAGAGCATGGTAAGGGCCCTAGACTGCTAGCTTAGTTGGAGCTGAAATATTTCCTGCGAAGGATCGAGCCCATCCTGTATAGAAAAATCAGCATCTTGTCCGAAGCCCAAACACAGAGCCTCTTACACTTACTTACCACGAAGTCAAGGACTGTCCTCTACCTTCACATCAGCATGTCAGTCCCCCCCAACACTGTCATATTGCTCCTCCACCACTGCCCCTATCTGGTCAGCTTCACCCTACACAGGGGAGGCAATAGCCTATGTTGATTCTATGTCATCATCGATGCGCTCAACAGTCTCAGGTACCTCAGGTACCTCTTGGTCAACCCTGCTCTCTTTTTTCGAACACACTTTGTGCATCTCCCAAACATGTCTGCATTCCATTGTGTTACACATTTGGATCTGACCACTCACTTGGCTTTGGATACAATTGCTAGTGGGTTCAGGCATCTATACCACTTGACACACCTGTCAATGACCTGGAAAATGAGTCACATAGCCACTCACAATCTGTTGGCACTGCTCCAACATCAAAATTTCAAGTTGGTATTGCTGTGGTTGGAAGCGATTGATGGTCAACCTAGAGTGATCAGGAATCTGCTCAACCAAGGGTTAGATGATCCACGAATAGCTTTGCTCCACCAGGTGAGCAATTGGTCGATGGAGCTGAGTGGTGGGTTCTGGTTGCATGCAGAGTGCATAATTGCCTGGCACAAGAAGAACAACAGTAAGTAATGACAGTTATGCTTGCAGGACGGGACTAACCTTCACTGTAGTAACTACTATGGAGTGTCCTGTGACATCAGAGGACATCACTTCCGTCTGTATGCAAGCCCTCAATTATCAGTCCTTGCCACGGGAACGAGACTAATATGGCACTTACATGGAGGTGGGTAGAGTTGCTGGCTAGTAGGGACGTGATGACGAGAGGGGAAATTGGCACTATACGAGAGGATTATTAGTATGGTATGAGGGCGAGTTTAGTGCTGTACTACACGGGTGAGCACAGTAAATGCAATGCATGCCAGTGCTGCATGATTGACAAGATACAGCTTCGTAGTGCGAATACAATTTCGTAGCTGAAAGCCAGTAAGGACTGCAACACCAGAGTTGTGATGAAACATACAATGAGATGCTGAAGCAGGATGGTCTTCCTTGTCATCATCTTCACCCTCCTTTTCCTCTCTCACTATCTGGCTAACTTGTGCATTCAATTCGTTCAAGTGGCTGGAAAGCGATGACCTATCTCGAGGCTGATACTTCTAATGCATTGTCTAGATGTAGGTGGTTGTTCATACCCAACGTACACAAATGGGAATGCACCTTTGGGTAGTACCCTGCTGTATATGCTCTCTGTTACAATCTTCTTTTGAAGGCGCCGGTACACCAATCTTTTCCCTTGAATCACTCATTATCCCTTAGACCGAACTTCGTACTCTCGAAGGACTGAGCACCAACCTTCTCTTCCGACATTGGTGACCTGTCTCCTTATTGTCCTCATTCGGACATCCCTGCGTCCCCGTTTCTCTTCTTACCATTCTCTTCCTGACTAGGACGCCATCACGTTATACCCCGGGCAATAACCATGGACCCGTTTCTCTTCTTTAACGTTCTCCACCATTCCTTGATGACGCGGCCCTTAAGGATCCCTTGATCTATGTAACTTGGTACACTGCCCCGTTACCATTCTTTCCATTTCTCTTAGATTCCATCAGAAACACTGCCATCCCACAGACTCCAGTATATATACCTACCTCTGTATTCCCACGTCTCCTTTCTTTCTTCTCCTCACGTTTCTTCTACGCACCCACAAGGCATCTACTCCCATAGCCCTGTCTATCCTCATACCTCGTACCTCCCTGGCCTATCCATTACCCTTGTGCAATCTATCAGCAGTTCGCTGAGAACCCCAGTCAACACCTAAGTCGACCGCCGGTCGAACCCCCAGTCCCCTTTTCTCTTCGGCCGTCTGTCGACCGCCCCCTAAGTCCAAGTCTTGGTCGATCTCACTATTGACCGTTCGCCGACTCCCTCGTCTCTAGTCAACGTCGACCGTTCGTCGACTCCCTTAGTCCCTTGCCGTCGTCGACCGTTCGTCGACTTCCTTGTCCCTAGTCACTGTTGACCGTTCGTCGACTCCCTCGTCTCTAGTCAACGTCGACCGTTCATCGACTCCCTTAGTCCCTCGCCGTCGTCGACCGTTCGTCGACTTCCTTGTCCCTAGTCACTGTTGACCGTTCGTCGACTCCCTCGTCTCTAGTCAACGTCGACCTCATTGTCGACTGTTCGTCTGCTCTCTTAGCTCTTAGTCATCTTCGATCAACCTCTCTTGGTGGTCTTGAGGACGTAGTGTCTCTTCGTGAGTACCTCCCTCAGAGAACCTTCCACTTGCAGTAGTCGCCTTCGCGTAACACTCTCAATTGCCTGTTTGACACTGGATGATTGGACGAGATGGTCTGGAACATCATGAGTAATCGAACTTCCTCCCATTGCAAGGTTGACTTATGGTTGATGAAAAGCAAGGATGTGGTCTTCTTAGCTTGATAATTTGGACTGGTGCAATAGATCTCAGCAATCCATTTCTCAGTGTCACCAACATCGCAAGATCCAGGAGGACAAGGAGCCCTGCCAGTAGTGGATGGAGAGACCTCAACCCATAGGAGTTTCTTTCCCATGGAATGACCATACAGTAAACAGATTACTTGGTCGATTGATGTGGACAACGTGGACAGTTCCAGAGTTGCAGATCTGGCCTGGTCAGCATAATCATCATAAGAAAGTAAAGACATTATTAACCTACACACCTTTTTGCAAAGGAATGCCACCTTTGAGTTATGAACAGCATATTTAGTCACAACATTGATAATTCTTGTGTACTCCTTGGACAGGCTATGCATTGCCTAACAAGCATGTTGGCATATCATAAAACATGTCTTCAATCTGCCTTAAGTTCGGTGAGAACTGGTTCAAATGGCAAGCATCCAAAGAAGGGATGTACAATGATGGTAGTTCCATCGATTCCGGCACAAGGTTTGGGATCTGGTGTCTGACCTGCTTTTGGGGGGACCAGGACGCCTTCCAAGTAGCATGCTCTGCATGGGAATGTTGACTTGACGCCTGACAAAGGTATGTAAGAGCTTACTTCCAAGTGCAGGAACCTGACTTAGTTTTTGTCACAATGGACATGTGAGATGGATCCCAAGGCCTCACCACAAAAGCTATAGGTGACAAGTTGAGACAGGTCAGAAAATGCCCTGATCTTTGAGGTTGTGAATCAGATAGGTAGATTGGGTTTCTGGTATAAGAGTGAATGGCATGGGTCATGGCAAGTGAGCCTTAACTGCCAGTGGGATGTGGGACAAGGGTGTATGGCCAGACCCTCACAGGACGATCTGAAAAGGTTGAACGTTGCCAAGATGACAGCATGGCCTGGTTTGAGGGCATCAGATTTGACGGATGGGTTAGCTTCTTTGGCCTGACTGCTGAAAGCAATGTTGAGGTTGGCTGGTGGTGAGCGGGAGATGGAATGAGTGAAAGTGAAAGAGAGAGGACTGTGAAGACTTGGAGCAAGAGGATGAGAGCAAATCAGACTCTAGAAGAAAGCAATGCACTGCGAAACATCTCTTGTTTATAGTACATATACAGACTGGTACTAATAGTATCTACTGAGGCAGTGGACATGAACAACGGCTCAGTCTGACAAGGTGTGTTCCTTGTACCATTATCCACATTTGTATCATATCCAGCATGGTGTGCCACCCAGTATCCCATTGCATTTCTTCAATCAAAGTTTGTGTTGCATGATAGTTGGCTCTCCAAACTTTGGGGCTGACTTCTTGTGTGTTGAGGGTACCTTCTAGGTAATCCTGTATGTTTGCCACAATGGTGGCAGCACCAAGGGCAAATAGGTTGTCGAGAGAAGAGCAAGGTTCAGCTTGGTTGATGTGAATATACATCAATGGCATGCGTTTGAAGACTTTGTGTGTTACCATCTGAATGAAATAGTTGGCAGTAAAATATTTGTTGCCTGATGTCTCTCGAAGATATGAGAAGGTCACCAGTAAGTTAGTGACCTTTCTGGTGATGTCCTCCTTGCTCAGCAAAGGCTGGTTGAGCTCTGATCGAAGGCCAAGTGGGGTAAGGACAGGTGAAGTACAGTGATCCTTCCAAGTGTGGTACATCTGGTTGAAAGGACAGAGCATGTTCTTGTAGACTTTTGCTGACACCAGCGCATGGCTTACCATGGAATGCAACACTCTTTCGAGGGCAGCTGTGATTATGGCCGCACAGTCCCAGCCGAAGACTGCCTCATGGGTGACCAACACCCTCATCAACTCAAAGCACCCACATTCTGTGATTCGGGTCATCTGGACCAGATGAGTAGATGGGATGGGATAAGCAGCGTGAGGCTGAATGATAAAGAAAAGGTTAGAACGTTATGCTGATAGAAAATGATAGACACTTACAATCCTGGTGGTCGCAGTGTTAGGGTTGTTGTCTACAAAACAAGGAAACACTAGATCATAGCTCCCAGGCTGGACACTGCTGGCAGGGCTCCTGGTGACCAAGCTGTGGATTTGGTCAGTGATCTGGGCTGGATGAATGGATGGGATGGGATGAGCAGCATAAGGCTGAACGATAAAGAAAAAGTTAGAACATTATGCCAATAGAAAACAATAGACACTTACAATCCCAGTGGTCATGGTGTTAGGGTTGTTGTCTGTGAAATGAGGAAATGCCAGGTCATAGCTCCCAGGCTGGACACTGCTGGCAGGGCTTCCAGTGACCAAGCCATGGACTTGGTAGCCTTCAAGGGTGAACGTCCAAGTCGCTACCCAGTAATTGGAAGGGGGGATAGGATGAACAGCCTGAGGCTGAACGATAAAGAGTTAGAACACTGTACCAATAGAAAATGATACATACTTACAATCCCAGTGGTGTTGGGGTTCCTGTCTGCAAAATGAGGAAATGTCAGATGAGAACTCCCGGGTTGGATGCTGCCAGCAGGGCTCCCGGTAACTAAGCTGTGGGTTTGGTAGCTTTTGGAGGCAAACATCCGAGTCACTACCTGATAGTAAAGAGTGGGATGCAGCAATGCTGGTGAGACTGCTGACATCAGTCTGGGTAAGCATCTCCAAGTAGTGTTTGAAAGTCTGGTCTAGTCCGGTTTTTTTGCTATTTTTGGAAAGACTGGACCTACACCAGTCCTAAAATGGAAGGGGGACGTCCAAAACTGGACTGGACCAATCAAAACCGGTCCTAAACGGTCTCCTTTCAGTCTTAGGACTGGTCTAAACCAGTCTTTTAAAGATTGGTCTTTATATGGGTGATGACATCATAATCAGACTTAGGGGTGGCGGAGGGGGTTATAGTACTGACCCATGGCTACATGTGATTTGGCCCAGAAATGACGGAGATATTTACATTTCCAGGTGACATGTTGAATATTCTCCTGTCAAGCTGAATCTACATGAATAAATTCCAAAGAAATATGATAAAATAACCAAAAATAGTCCCAATATGGTAGTTGATATGTACATAATTAGTCCTAAAAAAGACCAGTTTAAACCGGTTTTTTTTGGTCTTTTTGATTTCTCCAAAATGAAAAGACCATCTTAGACCAAGACTGCAAAAGACCAACAAATGGTCTTTTTCGGTCTTGGTCTTGTTTGGTTTTAGTCCAGTTTGGTTGCAGTCTTTTGCCAGTCCTAGGACTGGACTTTCAAACACTATCTCCAAGGTCAGGTGGAACATGGGTGAAATGTCTTGAAAGGGACCCTGGACCAGATCAAGGGTAGTCTGTGATTCTGCAGGTCAGAAGGGGGAGGAGTATGACTCACTGGGTTTGCTGAACAGTATTGGTGCTGGATCACCTGACATCGTGTCATTGAAAGTCTGAAAACCTGCTGGTGGCAGGCATTCGCTGGCCTGGTTCAAGCTGAGCAATGTTGGATCACTTGACGTCTCGCCACTCAAACAGGGGTGTGTAGTCTGAGAACCTGACCCTGTGTAGTAGGAATAACTTGATGTTGAATCACTGTCCTGTCATGATAGTAACTGATGTCAGTGACAATGATTTGACTTGGAATACGACCTACATGGCTGGTGGAGGTCACCATGGTGTAAATTGAGGTGGTCTTGAAGCCAGAGCCTGGTGTTGAAAGGGACGGAGACACAAGGCATGACACCTGGAAGAAGTCATTCAAGTTAGGTAGTACTATGCTTGCCATTCATCCTACCCATTCTTACTATCTTCGTCATCACTATCTTCACCCTTGATTCGACATGAGGTGTTGATCATAGCAGTTTGGATTACATTGGGATGAAAGGGACGGAGACACAAGGCATGACACATGGAGGAAGAAGTTAGGGGGTAGTGCTACACTTCAAGGGGTCGTTCGTCTTACCCATCCTTACTGACTTCATCATCACTAAAGTTCAGCCTTGAGGTGACATTTGAATTATATGGCAATTAGAAAAGTCCTGAAAAGGTTTGGGCCCCACTCCTTACTGACTTCATCATCACTATCTTCAGCCTTGAGTTGACATGAGGTGTTGATTGTACCAGTTTGAATTATGTGGCAGCTGGAAAGGTCCTGAAAAAGTTTGAAGTTCAGGTCTCGTTATCTTCACATGAATGTGCCAGACCAATCACATCGTACTGTGCACCAGCTTCAGCCTTAAAATGGAGAGCCAAGGCAAACAAGAAGTTAACTGATACAGCAAACAGGATACATAAGATTTAGGGGTTACACATGCAACGGCAATATTCATCATTCGTCAATAAGGGGGTGAGGAGAATGCTCTCACCCATCCGAGTGTTACATGAGTCAACAGACTTACATCGAGGTCAAGGATACTTACTCTGAGGGAGGTACTCACAAAGAGATGCTGTGTCCTCAAAGTAAGGCTAAGGTGAAGAACAAGAGATGAGGGGACTAGGTCACAACCAGACGAGTTGTGGATTCATAAGACTGACACTGTGATTGTGTAGAACAAGAATGAAGAAAGGAAATACGGGCTAGGTGGGTATTTAAGTACTACTGATTACCTAAGGAGAAGGTCATAGAACTTTATGGAAGGTTGGGGACACATGACTACCATGAGAGAGATAATCAATGGAGAAGATAGTTCTGTAATGAAACGGGATACTAGAGTGGTAGGAATAGGGGATTGGAAGAACGTGGGAAGGCAAGTAAGTAGTAGTCCTTCTCCTCATGTAAAGGGGTGAAGTGAAAGTAAGGGTGGCATACTACAATGATAAGGAGGAAGACATGAGAAAGGAAGAAAATTGTAACACTGAGCCCTCTCTGTTGTCACTACCTTCATCATTGCTGTCAGCAAAGAAGTCCTTCAGACTTCGATCACCCTGAGCCAAGTAACATGGACCTCCATTACCTTCGCCCAACCAACATGAACACCCTGGACCAATCATGTCATACATCTGGGCCATGTGCATCTGAGCAACAGCAGCAAGCTGTTCTGCTCATGTATTCCCATAATAGTGTTTGTTGGCCTCAACTTCTGTGAGGCCACACACACCAAGCACTTTGTTGAGGATGTTGAGTAATGCTGCACTAACAGCAAGGTCTCCATCATGCTGCTCATGTGTGGCAGACAAGAAAGACATTTGCTCCTCCGAGGACTTGATCTCTGCTGTTGCAAGTGCAAGTTGTAGGGCAATGCAGTCGTGATCTGCCCATTTGGTATTGAAAGCCTTCAATAAAATTCTATCTGGCATTGCAGAAAGAGTGTTGATAAACTTGCTCCTTTGCTATTTGCATGTGAGACAGCAGACTAATTAGATCAACAATACCACATACCTCATATATTTGGTCGAGTGTGAGATCAGTAGGGGACATTATTCTGAGGGATCGTGCTGCATAGTGCAATCCGGGGGGGATGGGTCCACTCCTGGGAGTGTAAGGATGGTATTGCCTTGGTGAGTGAGGGGCAATAATGGGATGAACATCTGGATGGAGGGGGAGTCTGTATGGAGGGGAAGGGGGACTGAGCGAAGGATTGCATGGTTGAGTAAGAGTGGACATTGTTCTGGTGCTTGGCTGGATATGACCTTCGTCCAACATGAACTTGGTCTTGAGTTGCTGGGGCTCAAAGATTGAAACAGGATCCCTCAGACTTGGTAAGGGGGATGATTTCACTGAATTAACTGAAAAAGTGAGAGAAGGGCTGGAAAAAGCTACAGATGCACCACTACAGTTGCTATGAGGCATGGTGCTTTGCTGTGCACAGGAGACTCAGCTCAGTACTTTGTTGGAGTGAATATCTGAGTTTGAACAACTGCTAGTGTGTTACAATTTCCTTCCTTTCTCATGTGTTCTTCCTCATCTCTGTAGTACAATATCCTTACTTCCGCTTTGCCCCTTCATATGAGGAGACCGACCACTACTTACTTGTCTTCCTGTTGTATTCCCCCCCCTTTATCATTCCTCTCTAGTCCCTTATCTTATCACAGGACTGTCTCTCCCCTTGATTATCTCTCTCGCAGTAGTTATGTTTTCCCAATATTCCACCAAGTTCTACAACCTTCTACTTAGGTAATCCATAGTACTTAAATACCTGCTCAGCCTGTATTCCTCTCTTCATTCTTGTTCTATGCAATCACAGTGTCAGTCTTATGAATCCGCAACTAGTCTGGTTGTGACTCAGTCCCCTTGTCTCTTGTTCTTACCCTTAGCCTTACTTTGAGGATGCAGTGTCTCTTCGTGAGTACCTCCCTCAGAGTAAGTAACTCTTGACCCCGATGTAAGTCTGTCAACTTGCGTAACAAAAAAACAAGAATCTCTTTTTGTCCCTCCTATTTAGGAGCAGGACCACCCCAGCCAACCCAAGATTTTCCTCCAGCACCCCAAGAAAGTTTTCCGTGCTCCCAACGACTTGGAAGAAACTGGAACACCCCAGAACCCCCTGGACCTAGCAGTCATCCCTCAAACACAGTCACCCACTAGACCCAATACCCCAACAGACCCCTCCTCATACTCAA
>JBBPMO010001210.1:0-11592 GCA_038090315.1 Xanthoconium stramineum
CTACCGCTCACCATAATCGTATACGACAGCAGTGACTATCATGACTGCAGTGGTCTATTAGATTAAACAATTTAGCCCGCATCAGTAATCATACCCGATACCGAGTCATTGAGCTGGAGAAGCGCCAACGCAGACTGCAAGTCAGAAGACATGACGAGGTAACGGTAGATGAGTTGTGGGCTGAGGCGGGGGAAATGTCAACTCGTGATGGCCTGATCCTTATATCCCGTAGGCGGTGTGCGACTGTCGTAATACCAGATATACATGGAAGCTGGACCAAGTTCCTATCAGCTTTCGACTCGGCGGTACAACGGAGCAAAAACTTGATCGCCGTACGCTCATTTAAACTCGGCGCCGTGTGGAAAGCACGACGGGCATGCTCACTTCGGCCGTCATTCCTTTGGTGGTTACGTGGGTTCGGAGGACACGGAACACCGCTGCGTCGTATTGCTTGTAGGCTTTCGTAGATTAAAAAGGAAAGTTACATGGTCAAGAAAGGATGTTCGTATGCCATCAGCATATATCTGATTCATGATTGGGCAGATTTCTCGAACGCCCCAATTCGCCCTCCGAGCTCTCCAACTCGTTGTGTCTGAATGCCTTCACCAGCAGTCCGAAACCTGGCCAGCGACAGTAGCAATTGCAGATCTGTTGTTCCTTGAACATCTTAACCCCATCAGGTCTTACCATTACCAAGCAGTCCGTTGGTGTCGCAACAATCGAGTCAAGCGGTTTCCAAGGCGTCGACGGTATTTTTGGTTGAAAGGCGCTTTCATCTTACACAGAGTTACCAATGGTGTTCCACTAGCAGACTTGGCCCAGAAGATCTGACGATGGGTACTCTGACCGATGCCCCGTGCGAGGAGATCCCTACCGTCGTTCAAAACCTCCACAAACAAGGGAAGATCTCCGAAGAAGTCTTCGGCGTCTTCTTCGCGCCCACAACCACCGACTCATCCATAAATGGTGAAATCACTTTTGGTTGCACAGACTCGATCAAATACATGGGAACTATACTAGTCTATACATTAGCCGTCAGTCTGACCTGGCAGCAATGGCCCTCCTGCCTTCCATCTTTTCGTGCATCGCTGCCTACCATACGCTCGCGCCCCGCCGTGGATCCATCTGTCACCGGTCGATCTATGGGGAGAGAAGAAGCGCATCGGCGCGCATACGATCGACAACGGCAGCTGATGAGAACCATCAGCGCACCTCAACAGATGTCGACGAAGTACCTATGCATCCACCAGACCCATCTCCACCGCCTGACAGACCAGCGAACACACCAAATGAACCCCAGAGCTTCGAGCTCGAGGGGGAGAGGAGACCATGTGCGAGCTCCAACGAAACATCTCCCGACGATAACGCGCACATGTCAGGGGCATCGAGATGAGCCAGACAAGCCGGACGGCGAAACAACCACGCTAGGCGGTGTCCACGACATCAAGGAACGTCCGAGAAGCATTAGAAACGAGCGCGTCGACAGAACGGACACGCCAGACCGAGACAACGGCCTGGGAGGCCATTTGAACTTACCAGAGGACCTGAGAGGCATCAAGGTCGATTCGGACACCCGAAAGGTTTTCGACGGCGCCGATTGCGATAAAATAAGCCGTGGACGCAAGGAAAGCTGGCGCGCCATCGAAACGGACGCGCGACGTCGAGAAAATGAGCCAGGAGGCCATCTGGGCGAGCGGGTTGAACGGGAGATATCGAGAGCCATCGAGCGCGATTGGAGGCGCCAAAACGTTGTCGAAGGTGATGGATACGATGGGAATGAAGGCTGGAAGGACGGCGTAACGAGCGGCGCACGCTGCGACCCAAAACGAGGGAAGATAGTCGGTACCGGCGCAACACGTGTGACGTCAAGACGGACGTACCTAGGCCGTCCCAACCATCTTCCAAGCATACCCAACGAAGACTCGGAGGCGAATTTCGGTGAGGCATTCGAGAAACCTTTCCCGATCACGAATCGTATATATGCCTTTCTTGACCAAGTACCTTTTTGTTATCTGCGAAAGCCTAAGTACGAGCAATGCAACGCAGCGGTGTCCCGTGTCCTCCGAACCATAGGGAAATGACTAAAGTCATAGTCAAATTTCCCCGCGCTTGCGGTTCAATGACAAAGGAAGGCAGAGGCAGAACCGAGGTTCCTGGGTCTTGCTTGAGCGCGTCCTCACGTGATCCATCACATGACCAATAACACTACCACGTGAGCATGTCCTTCGACCCGTTGTGAGTTTCTCGGTCGGCGTGGTGACGATGCTTCCACCCGCCGTCGTCGAGCAACAAGCCAAACTCGGCGTTTCCGCGGAGGAGAGCAAAGCTCAGCGTCTAAAGCGACAGCAGGCCCGGTTTCGTGATCGTGGTGGGTCCGTGTCCGTTGCGCTTGTTCGTCGCGTCATGCACTGACGCGCAGTTCAACAGGGTGTTCATACCGTCTACCTCGAACCCGCTTGTGGACATTCTCCTTGCGCGAACCGTCTCTGGTGAATCTCCCTCCAAGGCTTGTCCCAAGGATGTCGTTGCGGAGCGCTCTTCGCCTTCCAAGGCCCATCCAGCAACACCGACGCACAAAGGCAGGGCTCCCGCCGTTCCAAAGAAGAGTCAGGCTACAGCTGGTGCGTCGCCATATCCATTTCTGAGTTCACTCCTTGAGAATGTGTGTAGGGAGTTCCAAGTCAAAGCCGTCAGCGTCCCGCAAAGGCAAGGAGAAGGCTGTCGAGCCAAAAGGTAAAGTCTGCTCCTAATTTTTGATGTGCATGGACTTAGTCCGCCATGCTCCAGCCGCTCCTGACCCAAAGCCTGCTCCGAAGCGTCGTGGCGCGGCGAAAGGCAAAAAGAAAGCACCAGGCGCGTTTTCTCATCCACACACCTGTCCAATCTTCAACTTTCTTCGTTGCAGACCCAGACTTTGATACAGAGCAACCAGTCCCTGTTACCGCCAAGCCCAAATCCACGTCTAAAGGAAAAGGCAAACAACGAGCTGCTGCATCTACATCGGACGAAAAACCGAAAACGAAACCGAAGACCAAGCCCAAAGCGAAGTCAAGTCCTGTGAAGAAAGTGGTGGAGGTGCTTGTTTCGGGTATGCGTTTGATCCCCGACACCACGTACACTGATATAAAATGCATACAGATGACGAACGAACGCTCGTCAATGTACCCCATAAAGCTAAACCCAGTTCTGAAGGGAAGACACGATACGAGGGCGAAACTGACGACGATGTGCCAATTGTCCGGAAACGGGCTAAGCCTCGCGTGGACGATTCGAAACCACCTGATACCAAGGCTGTTCCCCGTCGCAAGACAGAAAAGATTGCTGATACAAGAAACTCGGGGAAGACGTTGGAGAGTGCAGAGGAGAGGACTCAGGAGAAGTGCCCAAAAATGACACCGAAGAAGCGGCTGGTATCGCATGAGGAGGAGGAGGATGTGACAATTCGTCCAACTAAGAAAGGCAAAACTACGTCTGTGAAGCCCCATTCTGCCGTCAAGCCAGAGTTAGAGCCCGCTCCCCGCCCCGCCAAGAACATTAAAAAAAGCGAAAACCCTAAAGTGGGAAAAGAGAAGGGAAAGCGTATACTGGAGCTTGCACAGGACATCCTCGAATCCGTTGAAGTTAACGACGATGAGCGACCTCTAGAGCGCGTCTCAAAACCGGAGAAGCGGAAAAAGGAGGAGGATAACTATGATGACCAGCCTCGGAAAGTTGTCAAATTCTCTGAAACAGTGTAGGTCTTTGAGGGTATCACTCGATGAACGATCTACACTGACAACCATACAACCAGCCCTCCCCACTCATCGTCCCAAAAACTGAAAGAGAACCAGTCCGACAAGAAACGCGAACGTGCGGTCAAGCCAAGCGTCAAGGACGAGCCTGACGTACCACCCCCGACGCTGGCCACTAAACCGCCCCCTCGCGCGAAGACACCAAAAGGCCCCCCGCGTGAGGTGCTCGAGCGGATCAAGGCAAGCGCAGCGCGATATTTCCAATGTGTAGACAGCGAACCGGACGAGCTGGATTGTCTTTCGTGAACGTCACTGGACGAGGTTGGGTCACAGCCGCTTCCTTGGCGCCAGGCTGGTTTATGAGCCGCATACACGCAGCCCCTGGCACGTCCTGGCCATTCTGCAGCACCCGGACTGGGTCGTCTCCGACCGTCATCTCCACCACAGCCTATGACACAGTCTGCCCAATCCCAGACATCGTTCTCGAACACCAGATGCGTTTGAGGTGGACATGGGAACAACGATTTGATCTTATCTCTGTGCAGCGTATTTGTTATGTATGTATTTTGCTATCGATCTAGTAACCTTTGTTGTTTTGCACCCGACCAACCTGGTCAAACAATGTATACATTTCCATAAATCCAAAGTTGATGAGTTGTTTGAATTGGACGAAGGCTGCAGCGAAGCTAGCAAAGCAATTTGAACTTATAGTACGTATGTGGTGATAGCCTTACAATAAATAGCACTAAGTCCCACACCCACACCTACACATGCACCCCGTTCAGTCCATTGGCCACCCGGATCGCGTCTGGGTCCCACCCTGACTCTTCGCTCCGGTGCTTCAGTCGTGGGTCGAGCGTCTGCTGGTGTTGCGGCGGCGTGATGGGTGTCACGCTCATCGATGCATGCGGATGGATACGCGCAGACACACCCTCCGTTGGCGACGGATCGTGATCCATGTCGTCCGACGAGTGCTGCATGTCCATGTCTACATCGCCCCGGTCTGCTTCTGGGTCGTCGTGATCTTGGTCGTCCTCGCTATCAGAGCCGAGATCCATGGCTTGTTCGACGGACATGACCATCTCGACGTCTTCGCCATCACCGTCCCCATCCTCGGCGTCTTGGTGTGCTTCTGGTGACCCCGACGGCACGGACCCTGAAGATCCACGCACACCTCCGCCTCGGTCCAGATCTCGATCTCGGCCCCTGTGGTGCGACGAGGGTCTGTCGGAATGCCTTGACTTTGATTTCTCGAGCTTGCGGAGGACCTTGGCGATGTATTCCTTGGCAAACTTTTTGATCTTGGTCACTTTCTCGTCCGACAGCGCGTCCAGACGGTCCTCTTTATAAGACGTTGACTTTTTCTCCTTTTCGGCGATAATGTGGGTCAGCTGTGCAGTGCGCAACAGATCGAGGGGGTCACAAGGTCGCATACGTAAGAAAAAGAGCGGAACGAGGCAATGAAGGAACGCACCTCCTTGGCGTATTTTTTGAACACGTCGTGCTCCATCTTGCTGGAATACTTGTTCATGCACTTAACCACGACGGTGCCCACGAGCTTGAGCAGCTTCTTCTCCTTATTCGCCTCCCTCTCCTCCTTTGTCTGTGGCTTTTTCGGCGTCTTTGGCTTCTTCTTCACCACTTCAGGAGAGGGTTCCGCTGTGGCAGCGGCAGCGGCAGCAGCAGCCACCCGGGCAGCCTCCGCTTCAGCTGCAGCATTTGCAGCAGCGATTATATCCGCGATCTCTCTCCTCTTTAGATCTGCCATCTCTTTCCTCTTCACCTGAGGGTCAACCTGGAATGAGTGCAAGAATGGATTCACTGCCTGAGGCGACATCCCGGGTCGTGGCGGGGGCCGCGCTGCAGGCTTGAATTGGACATCGTCACCCTCCCAGCGCGTTTTCTTCAGAGGTCGGTTGTCGTCGTGTGATTGCATAAGGATGACGGACGGTGATTCTGACGTCTCTTCCTCGCCATTCTAGGAACAAGAAGCATGCAACGGTGAGCGATCGGTTACAACATCGACAAGATGCAGATGTTACTTACTGCCTTGAGACGCTTGGGTATACGGTAAGCTACCTCAAGGGAATCCCAGTGTTCAAGAAGCTTAGGTGTTTGATGTGAGCAGTAGCTTCTCTAACGGATAGCGCTAACAGACCTTTGACGCCAACGACTTCATATTCTCGTTCTCCGACTCTGCACAGACTTGCACCGGAATGCGAATCTTGGAGTCGTCAACCTTGTTTCGTTGAATGAGTGGCCACTTGACCATGGCTTCTAGGGCCTGGAGATGAACTCGGAATGAATCGGACGAAGCCAATAAGAAGGTGAGAAACGCACGAGGATCGTGACCTCCACGTCCTTGGCATGGTCTTGGAGTATGTTCGTCATGAGACTAAATCCACGCAGTCGCATGATTTGACGCAGAGCGGCCTCGTTCTCCGTGATCTTGTCGTTTCCCCAATCAGTTGACACGCTGACGCTGAACATTGGTGGGATACCACACCTTTATTCGAGTGAGAAGTTTGGAAAGGACTTTCTTGCTCTGCGTCTGCCGGACAGCCTGCACAACTTTTGGAATATCCTTCTCGACTAGGGGCTTGAGTTCAGGCTGCAAGGAAGTGATGAGGATCAGAGGCAGTATGAAGAATCAGGGAAGGAGAAGGAACCATATAATCTTCGTCAAGCTTCTTGCTTTTTCTCTTCTTGGTGCCCTTGAGTCCTAGTTTTTCTACCTCATCGGCAATTCCCAGAGCTACCGAGCAGCGATGTGATTTAGATTGCAGGGATCTGAGAAGATAAACATACCATCAAGATAGAGGTCGTCCATGCCATCGATGTCTGTTTGAGTCTTTCCGCCAAGGACGCCCACGCAGTTCGGTTCTCCACAATAACATTGTTGTGGGTCGTGTCTAGGAGTCACTCAATCTTGGGACTCTCAAGTAGAAATGTGGACGCACCCGTATCGGTCCACATTATAATTAAACGTCAACTCTTCGTCCTTCTTAATATGTCGATTTGCAAAGATGCCCATCCGGACGCGCTCGCCCACCTGCCACTTGGCGACGTAGCAGTTCGGGCTGCAGCTGTGGTTAGCGAAACGGCCAATGCCGCCTCTCTTGGTCGCGTCGATGTACTAAAGCCGTGAAGGTGGGTGCGATGTAAAAAAGAAGGGAATGGGAATGCCCACTTCATCTTTTTGCAGCATCATGAAGTAGAAGTGCTTGATGCCTTCTTCAGCATATTCCCGCATCCGCTTCATAAATGATGGATGGGAGACCACATCGCCGATATACTCATAGATGAACGTATCCCTGTCATGCACCATACGAACGTCAATCACCCTCAGGGAGCATTGTGGGCTTACTTTGACATATCAGAGGCAGCGCGTAATCCAAAACCTTTCTTCTCCGTCAGTACGATCTCGATTTTGGCGTGCTCCTTGCGTTGAAACCTAGATCCGGTGTTGTGGTGTGAGGGTGGGGACGAGGGGGGTCCAAAGAGCGCATGTACCCACCGCTGGTTCTGGCAGTGGTCCCGACACCGACAGTCGTCCGGGAGACACTCCACCTGTGTGAGCCGATTGATACAATCCGAGCCCTGCCCGCACGCATCCGAGGGGTCGTCCTCACCTGCAACAACGAAAAAGCGCCCGACCGCACAACCAAACCGTTACTACGTATTCAAGACTACTGCTAAGACGAGGGATCGTAAGACTGACCATGCTCGTAGACGCAGTCACACGTCATGCTCTCCAGCGCCTCCCGAGAACGTCCGAGGGTGTTGTACTGGTAGTGATTTTCGGGGAGCTCGATAAAGGTCGCTCTGGCTTCCTTCTCCGCGAGGGGAAGGTTGCCTATGAGCTGAGGACCTGCACGCTTGGACCTCCCATTTGCAGGTGCTGGGGTGCTTGACTCTGACTTTTCACGCTTGAGAGGAGGGGGAGGAGGAGGCGAGAGTTCGGTCTTGACGGATGGTGTCTCGGGTGGGGATTTGACGTCGTCGGGCTCTTCGAGTTTTGGTGGACGGTCTACTGGTACTTGTTCGCCTTCCGGCTTGATATCGTGGGTCAGTATGGGGAGAATAGATGGACTCTGACGTTGAGAGGGAGGCTCGGACATGGTGGCAGAGAAACGAATGCACCACGCTGGTCAATGTGTTGGGTCAACGACAAAATGAGTAACGGTACGGCAACTAGCACGACGTCGAGCACGACAGCAGCGCTGGCGACGGCGTCAGCACCAGATACGACGTGGAAACGGAGTTGTGAAGCTACAGACCTTGTGTTTGTGTGAGGTGTCGGGGAGGGGCCCACCGAGTCCAAGCCGTGGCCCAGGTCAAGCGAAAACGTCCACAATGGCGTCCGCGTCGACTTCAAAAAAGCGAAAGCGCGACGACAACGAGGCAAAGGTCTCGTTTGCGCTGTCTAGCCAGCTAAAATCGCAGCTGGGTCCTATCCTTGGTGAGTAACCAGAACACTTGCTCGTGGTTGTCCACTGAAGAGCGTTCGTCGCCACCACAGTCAACTTTCCCGCTGTTAAACCACCAAAGTCCACTTCATTCCATTGTTATCAGACAGAAAAGGCTATTGTGGGAGAGGACACCTCATTTGCGGACCTGTCCACACTGGTGGCCGGTGAGACCGATGCCGTCGACTTTTTCTCCTCCCCAGAGAGTTGGCGGGCTTCTGTTGGATCTCGGTGCGCACCCAGGCGGTCCTTTTGCGTTTTCACCTCACTCAGTGGCGTCCAGGTATCTCGTTGCGGTACACAATAAGCGCACCAAGACGACAACGATTCGCGAGGCACCCCTCCATATCCTGACACACCAAGTCAAGGCTCTCAAGTCTCTCAAGCCCGCAGAAGTTTCCACCTTGCAGCGCCTCGAAGCTCGCGCCGCCCTTGGCGAGTCCTTTGGTACCAAAAAGGCCAAGCAAGCCATCAAGGCTAGGGAACGAAACAAGGTGGATGTATCTGCGATGGAGACGGTCGTAGACCACTTGCAGGAAAGCATTCAACGAAACACGCAGTCTTTGCCTTCCAGGGGTACGTTCTCCGGTACTACATGCCATGGATGGTGATTGAAATACTTCCGACAGAGGAAGCGCAAGCAACGGCTGATAGTGCGCGCTTAGTGCCTCAATACAATCAAGACGCCGAGACCCCGTCCGAAATCTACCCACTGCACAATGTCATCCCAGAAGTGGAATGGAAGACCCTATCACCCTCGCCGATCATCCAAGCTGGCTCCAGCCACGAGCGAAAAGCCCTACTTACGTACCAACGGTCGAAGTGGATCATCCACCACCTAAATCTTGTTTGTGCTTCTCAGTCCCCGAGTAAGACGCACATGTGAGTCGTGCTCGACTCTTTTATCGTGAGTCATGGGATTAATATGCTCCGCCTTACGATCAGCAAGATTCTGATGTACATCTCGATCATGATGGCTTTCCGAAACCTGACCACTCGTAAATTCGACAAGTCGAACGTATACGAGAAGCTCTCTGCTGTCCCCTCCATCATAATTGATGGCCTTGTGTCCAGATTTACGGAGACTCCGAGAGGATCAACCGAGTGAGGCACTCTCTCGACTCCAAACCAAAGACAGTCGCTGACACTCGTCGTCCAGACCGAAATCGACGCCACAAATGGAGACATTGTTGCTCACGCATATGTTTGCGCTATGTCTCCGTATTGACGACTACGCCACAGACACGACCCTTATTGCGAATGATCTGAGTCAAAAAGTTGCCACGTGGGTCATCGTCTCACTGTCATAGATCTTTCTGAGTAACTTTCCCCGCCAGGATCAATTCCCTATTCAAGTCATTAGGTTGCAAGATCAGCAAGTTGACCATGCACGATCTTAAGCGACTTGGTCTTCCTGATACGGCCGGAGAGACGAAGAGAGCCGTACTCAACACACCATTGGAGTTCCCGAAACCACGGGTCAAGAGACACAAGTGAAGAATGGTAGGAGATACCGACTCGAGTTGTTCCACTTGCTTATCTAGTACTCTCGTCAGAGGAAATAGTCCCACATACGCACACGGTCGCATCGTTGAATACAAATGTATGAATACATCCTCATCAATGATTATCTGGCTCCACATCTTCTGCGTGACCAATTCCTCCTACCCCTACGGACAACTCCGTAGATAGACAGCCCGACATGTTTTTCAAATACAACTCTGGGCTGTCATCCTCTTCAGTGAACCTGGATAGTGGTCAACGGACCAAATTCGGCCTCCTGGCAGTACAAAACCAGGCGTTTGATTATCGATGGACACGAGGTCACGCATATATAAACTGGATACCAGAGCGACTGACACTCTTCGCAAACCACTCACGTCGAGTAGCCATCATCGAGGAACCCAGCATGCGGGAGAGGCAATCTGTTCGGGGAGTACTTGACTGCTGTCCCCAAGTTCTCTCCAAACAGACTGGTTCTGCCAACGCCTCTCATGGACGTTGCCCCAAATCCTTGACTGATCGCTATCAGGGCGAGTTATGCTCCTGCGAAATGTAAAACATTCCTTTCAGCAGTGTCCCAGTTCTCTTTCACACCTCATGTTACGAACGCACAGGCTGAAGTGCCCCGACGACTCCCCCCGTCATGTCCTCACCAACTGAGTTGAGCCTGATCCCCTGAGCAAAAGCTCACTTGCTGATTTCATATGGGCAATCAGTTCACCAGAAAGAACAAATTCATGCACATTGTGGGTTCACTCCCTCAAGGGTTGTATTTCGTGTAGTTCAAATCATTCTGTTCGTAACAGAACCGAATGAATGACTTTGGAGTACTTGTTGTCACTGTACAATAATGTGCTCTGTTGTACACGCTGATTGTCGAATATGTATTAGATACCCAAGCAAGAGTTTCCAGTACCTTCAGCTTCAGATCTGCTGACGCTCCCATTAAGACATCAATTGAGTGACGGGCTTGCCATACGCAGTCGTCTCCCTTTGCTGGGTTCGACCTAAAACACCTCAAGAAACGCCTGAAGATTCCACTGATATGGAACCACGTCCCATCTGGACATCCGAAATGTGCACTATACCAATCGATCCTAATGTGAATGTCAGTTTTCTGGTCGTGTCAGCCAATTACCCACTTACACTATGTTTGAATTAACAACTCATTACTACGAACAAATACAGTCGGCATTTGCCCGGCATTCGCGGTTTCGAGCATTTGCTCGCTTTTCATCGATTCGAGAATACAGATGCGGTGTGGTTCTCGGAATTGCATAAG
Organism: Xanthoconium stramineum; assembly: GCA_038090315.1. Classification (NCBI taxonomy): domain Eukaryota; kingdom Fungi; phylum Basidiomycota; class Agaricomycetes; order Boletales; family Boletaceae; genus Xanthoconium; species Xanthoconium stramineum. Next base: position 10,986 of record JBBPMO010001210.1, read on the forward strand.
TGCATCTCGAATTGCAGCTGCATCCCCGGCCGTATCCACGGGTATGTTAGTTGTAGCCAGGAAGATCCGGCACCGATCGTGAATCCACTTATCGACGTGACAGAAGAGGGATACACGAACGACTATTACCAAATTGTCTGCCACATTCTCCGCGATGAAGGAAGCGCTGATGTAACGATACTGGAGGCAAAATAAGTGTGCCACCAGCGACAATATCGAGATAAATGGATTGACTCACGCTGCACACATTGACCCTTTTCACTGGATCGCCTCCGCCATGACTAGACAGTCTTGGTTTGATATATCCCTCCTTCTGTTGGTCAGAACTGAGTACTGAGTGCCGAGGGAAGCGCTTCGAGGTCCTGAGTATCAATTGCGCAAGGTCTCTGAGTTAGCGCACCTGCTGTCAACAACTTGAAGTTTCATCCTCGAAAAGTTCGAGCTGAACAACACAACAACCGACGAGAACGGTGGGGAATGCGTGTCAGATGAGGGCAAGCGCCAAGATGCAGTGTGCGAACTGACGCATTGCGATAGGAGACACGTGTGTGAAGGGCGACAGTGACACCCTTGAAGTAAACAACTGTGCGCCATTCTTTCCACCGCC
>JBBPMO010001211.1:0-11589 GCA_038090315.1 Xanthoconium stramineum
CTTTGTTTTTACCCTTAGCAGACACTTTCAAATCTCTCTTATACTGTACTTGTACTACACGTCATTCATGTCCTGTACACTGTAATTCTGTGAATACTTTTTTTGCTAAGAACGACGGCATCACACACGTCCTCCTGGACAGCAGGCCCGTGTTCCATGCCAATCAGGAAAAACCACAACCCATACATAATTGTGAATAAAATAAGGCCAAACTTCACCGCGAAATGCAGCCAACACGAGCCCCGGTCATCACTTCATTCGATGGTGACGACGATGACGACGTTTTTGCATTGTCGGGCGCAGCGCGAGGACAAAGGTGAGGGGGAGGGGGAGGGCACACGAGGACGAGGGCGACGATGACATTGTCGCGTGAGGGCAACAACATCGTCGTCGCCGTCGCTGTTATCGTGTTGTCGGACGTGAGGACGAGGGTGAGGGCGAGGGCATGCGAGGACAAGAGCGACAACAACAACAACAATGACGACACTGTCGCGCGAGGGTAACAGCGCCGTCATCGTTGTTGTTGCATCGTCATTGTCGTGTTGTCGGGCGCGAGGACGCAGTGGGTGAGGGCGAGGCCATGCGAGGGAAACGGCGTTATCGTTGTCATTGTCATCGTTGTGTTGTCGCGTCGCCGTTGTCGTGTCGTCGGGCGCGCAAGGACGAGGGGGAGGGGGAGGGCGTGAGGATGACAGCAAGAGGTGAGAATGAGGGCCAGCACTCACGGTAACGGCGGGTGTGGGCGAGTGAAGTGGAGATGCGATGGCAGCGATGAACGAGGTGGTGACTCTGGTGAGGGCATCCATGGGCGAGTGAGGTGGCGAGGGCATGTGAGGTCAAGGGCAAGGGCCTGGGTGAGGGTGAGGGTTAGGACGATGGTGGCGGCGAGGGTGAGCGAGGGTGAGGACGAATCGCTGCGCTGTCGTTGTCGCGTCGCGTAGAGGCCGTAGAGGCCGAGAAAGTTGGTTGATGAGCGGTACCACAATTAGTGGTCACGCTGGTCAAATGAGTGACCCGCAGCACGGGTACGGGTATGTCAACACGCTACCCGTACCTGTACCCATGACATTGCCTACACCTATACTTATCATCTTCCGTTTAATAAGTAATTTCCCTGGAAGTTCCCCGCAAAGTCCCTGGCCTGTCAGCATCGCCGACCCTACTAGTGGGAACAAACACTCACTTTGTGGAGCTCTCAGATCATCATAATCATCATCAACGGTGGCCGGAACTTGAATAAAACGGAAATTGGTGCAGCACTAAACTGGCGAGCGACGAGCAGTACAGCATGATGTCATAGGCCCCACCTTGGGAAGACTCTTCTTGCGATTTCGCCTGCCGATCTGTGCAACTTAGTCTGTGAATGGAGACATGATCAGGGTAGTGTCACAGTATAGATAGTTTCTTACATAGCTGGCGACCTGGGGCAACCGTCTCATCACCATGATGACTCCTGTCCCTGTCTCCCTTTCAAGCTTTCCTGATGAAATTGAGTGTCAAATCTTTCATCTAGCAAGCACAGATTCCCGGTCTGTGTACCATTACCTCCTTGTTGCAAAGCAGGTTCGTCACTGGTAAGGACTTGGATTCTTGGAACCTCAGGGATCAGTGTCAGTGGTAGTTGCAGTGACTGGGATCTGATTGAGTCTCAGGTTAGAATGACTCGTGTACCGAACAGTCGACCTCTACTGCCAGCATATGGCAGAACTGTTCATATTTTCCATGCAGTCTCGGCCAGTCTTCGCCAGGACTGCTGTAAAGGCGCTATGAATTCGGATGTCAGTTACCCCTGAGCAAGGGGCAGAGATTCTCCGACTCTGCCAGGGAATCCAGGAACTCACCCTACAGATTGTTGCTGACTTTCCCGACAATAAAAATCCTCTGCGTGCGCCTCTCAATGCTCTTCATCTCAAGACATTATCGTTGGACCTCGCATCAACGTTTTATGGCCCAATGATTTCCCTCCCTGAACTTCCGATTCTGCATCGCATCCAGCGCCTTCACTTGATTAACGGCTGGGTTGCAAGGCGTGGTCTTTACATAGGTCTTCAGGAGCTACGTCATTTGACTCACGTCTCCTTTCCTGTCCAACCCCCTGGACAACAAAGCATTCACACCGAAATCCTCACATATATCCTGGGTTCCTTTGATAGGCTCCAGGTAGTGATTCTGTGGCGTATGCCATACCAGGAAAGCAGGGTTATCTATGGCGCGCTGAAGGAGCGAGGACTTGCAAACCCCAAAGTTGTCATATTCAATGCCATGTGGTTCGCTGAATGTGCTAACGACTTCTGGAACCTTGCAGAGTTGGTTGTTCAGTGGCGAGAGGATAGGAAAGGTACGTTCATCCTCCATACTCATTATCGTGAAACTCAACACTAATCTGTGATACTGGCAGATCTTGTTGGAATGCCTGACGACCCTACATTACCGCTGTAATGTTAAACATATGTATAACAAGATATTCGTCGATGGTCGACAGGACAGACTACATACTTTTCCCAGCTATGTTATTTCTGTACAAAGTAGCTATGGTTACAATGAAAGTATCACAGAGTGGTGGCACCGTCGTCGTGCGCGTCAAGTCGCGTCATCATGAATGGTTTCGCCACCATCGTCACTGTCATGGTGGTGGTATCGCCGACATCATTGCGGCGGTGGCAGCATCATTGTGTTAGTAATGTCGCCAATGTCATCACGGATCGCAAGGTTGAGTGGGAGACGAACGGCCGGGCTCGAAAGGACGTGGTTGGAGTGTGAGGCGGGCGATTGGGCTCGAAAAGAGCTGGTGGAGTCAGGAGATGAGCGATCGGGCTCGAGGGGACATGGTGGAGGTGGGACACAAGTGGTCGGGCTCGAATTGACGTGGTGGAGGCAGTCTGCGCGACGATGAACCAAGACTTGTTGGAGTAGGTGTCAATGCATATGACCTTTGATGCGAGCATGAATGCGAAGATGAACAGACGGTGACCTGAGGATCCCCGATCGGTTGGGAAACGTGCCTTTAGCCTCCGCAGGAGCACGAGGGCGGCGAACATGACGGATGAATGGAGCTTGGTCATGTGCAACGCATAGGCTATGAAGTGGGGGAACTTGACTATCGAGTTGAAGGATGAGGGGGTACTCGGGGCAGGCAAAGAGATGAGTGATCAAACGTGCACATAGTTTGGAAGTCTGCCCGTGACCGTAAAACGGTCCTGCCTGCCCAAAGTGGGCTGGGTCGAGGGCAGATTGGCTGAGGATGCCTACGAGCGGGTTGAGGATCTTTTTCTCAGTTTCGCAAAAGGTTCTGCTCACCGGTCACGGTGACAGCGTGTAAGATGAGCAGGGCGATCATAGCAGTCCGACTATACCTGTGGGTCTTAAGCCAAAATTTAATTAATTACTTAATTCGTGAGAAAAAAACTCACGCTGTCACCTCTGTCACATCATTAGTACAAACACCGAAAAACACTGCAAAAGTGTAGCATTTGGGTGAAGGGAAGTATGATCGCCTTGAATTAGACTCAAGGGACTTATCATATATGGAATGTCAATCGATCGGATTGGGTCATGTGATTCCTGGGTGCTTGACTGGCCAACACCATCTACACCAGCATTAGGGCCTCTGCCCTCGTCGCCGTCAACCCTCACACAAGTACTCACAAGTATATCCTTTCCAATGCCGGTTCTATTCTCCACAATACACCGCAGACTACAGGGACACGTCCGAGAACAAGATCACCCTCCCCCCTCACTCCAGCTCGCCAACAACATTTACTACCACATGAGACGCACAGCCCAGGACTAGTCTATCATCATCAGGTATGCACCAACCCACTCTCCATTTAAAGTGCATATGACGAACGTCTCCCTCTTTTATAGTGGTGAAACTGGCAGCAGAAAGTCAGAAAATCGCCACCTCGCCATCAACACGCTGCTAGAGCTTTCCGTTTTCAATCCGGGGAAGAAGGGGTCCAAGCTCGCAAGCCAGGCGCCCACAACAGAGTTCGTCATTGAGCGCAATGACTCGGATGGAGCGTCAGTGCATTTGTTCCATGTCAGTGCTTGTTGGACTTGCCCGCGCCCTCATAACTTCAAGATTTATCCAGGCTTGAAACCCCTTTGTCCACTCTGGCAATTGTCAATTGTCATTGCTTCTATGGCCATCACACCCAGCCCCCAAGTGCACTCGCCACCGGATGGGATGTAGACCCAGCCACTGCACGCACAGATGAAACCATGCGACAACGCCGTCCCCTTCTTGACCCGAATGAGACGACCTTGGTGCTGAAGATAATGGTATCCCCTTGATGGTTAGAGAATACATTGAGTAGTTCGTCCATCTTCGGGTTTCATATTCTGCGCTGCTATAGTACCTCGGAGCTGTTATGTACAAGTAGCCTCGGAAATGACATGCCTGATGTACAATATTATATCTACACATAAAATCTTTGGTCGTCGCAGCTTCATCATGCATTCCCCTTATCGTACGCTGTCTGGACGTTATTACAAACACAATGAATGAAGGGCCCAACTTCTACAATCAAACAACATCAGTTAATAACGTATCTATCAGATGATTTGTGTACGTGCCCACCAACACCACCGTGACGTTGGCGATTCTGCACATCAACCAAGGGTCGAGAATGGTGTATGGTCTGGATGGTTTCAAGAATACAAGCAAAGAGGTCCATGATCATGATGGGCGGCAGCCTGAAGAAGACATGGAGACATTCGGGTGTGATGAGATCAATGTCATCCAAGTGCTGCACTCCCATTCTTGTGAGTGGCTCAAGAAACCGCTCTGACCAGTAGCGGTGTGGCTCAGCATCATCAAGCCTTGCCAGGAAGTCTTGCAAAGATGGATAGCAGATGTACGGAGAGAATGTTTCGATCTCAAAGTCGACAAGGATGGACATGTTGTCACGGTGCAACTATTGGAATGCTCAGGCTTACAGTGCCTACTCCGAGTCGTTACTATCTGGTAGTACTACATTATGGCATGACTCCATCTTTGCCTTGGATGATGATTAAGCTGATAATCGGCGGCCCTCAGGTACTACTACCGCACAGGACCATGGACTCGGAGCGTTTGTCACAGTTACTTTTTCGGGCAGATTAAGATCGGCTGTTCGAACAGTCAACATTCAGCCTTGGGACTGCCATAACGGAACCGTTGCGACTCTTGCCATTAATGTACTGACAACTGGAATGGTCTGCCCGCTGGTGAGAAAGGGATGGCTGTCCGAATCATCAATTGACAATCACTGCACTGACTTGGAACGAACTTGGGTGGAAGACTCAATGTGCTGGCAACATCCCCCCGTCTTGTCAATTGGTTGTTGTTTACCATATCGATTTATCAACAACTGCTAGCTAATCGAAGCGGTGCCAACTGATGGTCAGGAGTTGGGTGAGCAGCATTCACCCAACCCCTTCGGGTTGCAAACCGATCTGTCGGCTGAGGAACTTTCACAGAAACCTTATAATGGCGGGTATGATCCAAGTTACATTCAAGTTGCACAGTCGTCGGGTTGACATTGACTTATCCTCATGAATCTATGATGACGGCAACACCGTTATATTTTAAATCGGTAACTTGGACTCGGATTCTTCAAGTTCCTGGGAGTTCTGAATCGCGACCCCACCTTCAAGTTCATCTTCACTTCCTTCACTGGTTCATTCTCAATGGCTAGCATTAACAACGATCCGCTTACCATCCCTTCTCTCAAACGGCGAATTGCACACCTGGAAGTAGAGAACAGTGAACTTCGGGGCACTAATAAGTCGTAAGATTTTTTTGATAAACTTCCATCACGATTGGTAGGAGTATTTACTGCGCACCTTGCCAATAGACGACGACAACATAGTTCATATCGCCTTGCAGGCAGAGTTATCCGCCGGCTGGTTTCACTAACAGATAGGGTTGAAACGTTGATTGATGAGAATGATCGCCGGACACTAGGGCCTGGAAACTCTGGTCAACATAGTCAAGAGTGAGTCATCATGTTTTTCTCTTGGGCTGCAACACCACAAAGTGTTTTCTTTCTTAGGCAAGATCGCCTTTATCGTGCCTATAAAGAACTGATTAGGTGGATACCATCCCTTCAAGGACTGCTGCATTCCGAAGCGGCCAGTGATCTCAGGGACGTTTTCCAGGAGGTAAGTCTTGCTTCAAGCTGTCTTCGTGCCAGTGGGCCTTACACAGTTGTCTCAGCTTACTAAAGGTGCAGATGGGGCATGCAGCGATGATACCGCATCTCTCAAGTCAGCTGTCGCTCACTGGCTAAACGAACATTCTCCACCACCCGACCCACCTGTCATTGCGAAATCAAAGACACGCCGTGGATTTTTCCACAGAGTGACGGGAGAGTTGCTGTGTCCAGTAGAATATGACTGGACCGAGAAAATGCAAGTATTGTCTTGACGGTGGTATGTACTCAACTGAAACAACATTCACAGTGTTCGGAAGAATATTCGAGACCTCCATCCGCAGTTCCTTATCACGGCTGATCGTTGGCCAAAGTTCTTATTCAAGGACAGCCATTACAACACGAACAATCCATCTGACGGTCTGTTCAAGAGTGACCTCCTCTTAAAGGTCAGTTAGGCCTCCAATTACGGGCTGCAAGTTCTGACAATTTGGCCATCCCGCATGCAGGCATTCAAACATGTATTTACTTCTCCGAGTTCTGTTTCTCCTAGAGAAGGTGGCTTTGAGGATGACGGAACTGAAACGGGAGATAAATTTAGTGCCGAAGATGGGTCCGAATGCCTGAACAAGTGCCAGATGTTTATCGACGCCGCCAATGGTGTGGGCAGGACTCGCTCACATGTTGCTGCATTGCTTGATATGAAGTCCGTGCAGCCACGAGCGATAGCATACATTGCTGTGCAGGTAAGTGGATTCTTTCTCGTCAGCGCTGGGTCTAGAGAAGCGATGTAAATGCCTTGCAGCTCCGCTTTGCGTTGTCCAGCTGTCGGAGCTGGTGTAATGTCGACGCAAACTTCGAATACGACCTCTTTTATAACTACATCGTTAACTGGTTCGAATGTCCAAGGAATGATGCAGCTAAGGCAAGGAGTGAGGACGCTCTCCTTTGGTGGAATAGGTAAATTATTCGCAACTTAAATCCTAATTACATGGTTCACCGAGTGCGCAACACAGGAACGTTTTTGGCCCCGAGAAAGCAGCGGATTATGGCCCACAGCCTCTTGTCGGTACATCTGTGGCAGCCACCCTTGCGCAGCAGTGTGGAGGAGAAATTGTACCTCATGCTGGCGCCCCACAGTAGATTGAGCTCTACTAGGAGCGGCTCTGCCTCACATACTACGTTACTGGATGTAATACTAGTAGTAAATATGTCGTGTTTGCAATCCCTTCGCATAATACAGCCGTATTGCCACAGTTACCAGGCACCGTGACGCTGTATCATATGTCTCTGCAAGGTCTCAGTGAGCTATTTGTCATAGTGAGGATATCTCTGAGCAACAGTCAGACTTCACCCACACAATATCAATCGCCGAGAAATTGCTGATGAATGACACCATGAACATTCCTGAGGCAGTTGGTGGGCTTAGATACTTCCGAGTTTGTCAGTAGGTTCGTCAGTACTTGAACGTCGGGTAAAGTTGAGTATAATTGGCTTGTGTTGGAATACAGCGAAGATTCTAAGATGTCTACTATCTTTCCAAGTCATTTTTAACATTGGTGATGAATTACCAGCTGACAGACAAGTACGAGCAATATATCTGGTCTACAAATGGCTAACAGAGACCAATAGGCAGTCACATTATATTCTAACAGCATTCTGTCCTTGGTAGCCATTCCTATTACACTAGTGCTGCATGGCCGACATCTATCGTATGGATTGGATATCACGGGACCAACCTATTTGGTCAATTTGCTCCACCAGTCCATCAGGGGTGTACATTCCAAAAACGAGCGTTTCGTGCGATGGTTGGGATTAGAGGGTCACGTTACAAATCATTACAAGGCCCATTGTCAGAATGGGATGAATGATCGCCCTTTATGTACATTATCAGTCCTTATCGGAAAAAAATGTTTTCCGTGATGTCAGAGGTGACTCCCTTAGGACTAACCCATAGAAGACGACCGAGCCACATCAAGATATATGCATAGGTGAAATAAATATTCCAGTCAATCGTTCAAAATATCACCACCTTTCCCCTCCCTCAACGCAGAGCTTTCCCTCTCAGATCACCCGATGCGCACCATCGACTACCACTCCGAGTCAAATTCCCTCCAAATCATCCGCACCGCCCTCCACTGCCTATATCGGGTCGGTATCCGCGAACGCAATCGTAGAGACAAACGTGTATCCACCATCATCTTGCTCCAATGCACCAAACCCCGTATCGACCTGTACCTGGCCACGGGCGTCGCGATCATATATTTCCCGCACGCCGACGATGAAATGAGGGATCTGGTGAGCGGGTCATGAAACTGAACAACTGCAGGAGCAATGTTGCGGAAACACTCGGTGTAATCAGATTTTGAATGACGGGCATTTTAATGCTGAAAAACAAATTCTCAGAAGGAAAGTTTTCGTCGTCAGTCTTCATGCGAGAAGAAAAAGGAGGGACACACGATGAAATAAATAAGCTCAACTACTATAAGTCTTTGCATGTACTGGTTCAAGTGTCATTGCTTGGTTACTTTGTACTCTGAATCCTCCATCATGATCGTTCTACATCAAACAGCATCCTGTGACATTGGACGGGATGAGCGATTCTTGGAAAATGAATCAAATCTGGGTGCGATCAAATTCGCCAACAAATGGAAGACTCATCGCGTTCCATCCTCAACTACATCAATATCCATCTCTTTCCACCATCAAAGTATAGTAGGCTTCATGACGACTTCATCTGACATGGTGTCACGTTCCGACTCAGTGCGAGATAGACATCGAGGTACGGAGTCAATGCTCCAGGCTCCAGCGGTGCGGTATTTTGCTTATGTAAGAAAGTGCCGCAGTACGGGGGCGGCAAAAACCTTGCCAAGCAAGGTAACGTAATTGTTATTCGTCCTTCCCTACTACATCCTTCGTTGTATGTAGGGATGTCTGATCCGCTCACCGATTACTTCATTGGGTCTATAAACAGCACTACACGCCGCGTCATCAAGCTCGCCCCCTACGGTTCACTCGTGGAGGTAAGTATTCGTCTTGCTCCGAGCCAAGTTTATGCGGGTTACACCAAAACTACGATAACTTTTACGTGAGAACAAGTCCGCACTCGGAGACGGGTACAGTGCGGGAGACCAGATACATATGGAGAAAGACTTTATTCAGCCGCATCAATCTGTGACTCAATGATGGACAACTTGGCGTGGATAATGGTTTTGCTCAACAGACTTGAAAGAACAGAGGCTCTTGCTGCTATCTGCTGCTGGGATCATTTGCGTTTTTACGGTCGCTGTAAAGGGGACGATAATACCTAGGGTTGGGGGAAAGACGACCCTATATTTTGCCTATACATATTACAAAGAACATGAATTATTTGCACGACGCAGTCCTGACAAATGTGTCATTGTCATTCAATTGGATGCACAGGTGTGCCATGCACTCATATTGCAGTGCGTATTGAGTCTTTGACTATGGTTGAAATGTATATACACAATATTTCAGCCCCACGCGTATGCACGGATGGATTGCCTGCATCTTCTGTTTTGCCAAGACTGTCCACTTGTAAGTCATTCGTTCCTTGCGTCGTTTGCGATCTGATGATCCGTGAACTCCGACGCCAGACTCGGATCCAATTCTACTGATTAACAACTCCCTGAATGACGGCTCCCTATCGATGAACTAATTGCTGTGGCACCAGGCGACGCTGGACGTAATGACAAGTTCGCGGAGGAAGACTTCCCCTATTTATTTACGATTTGTGAGTAAGCGACTGAAAAGTGAGTTCCAAGGTTCGGTTAATTTTGAATATCAGATATTTATGTGCGAAGTTGGCCATTCTTTTGGTAGTCACCCTGAGGTTAAATAGTGCATGCTGCATTTGTGTGCTACGTCGTGAAACTTTCTTACCGCCCCAATGGCCTCAAGTGAGTCGGGTCTATGGTTCATAGGCAAGTTCAGGAAATACATTCCGATCCATGCAAACAGAGAGGCTCATTGCGAACACCAAGGTTTCATGGGAGAAATGGTGTCCGTACCCATGTTTAACTGCATAACTGTTCTCAAACCTGGTAGCATTAGGTTGACAGGTATATCCTTGGGTCAAGCCTATGCCTACATTCGATGGTTTCCCAGCGAACGCCGATTGCTGAGGACGGCGGTGAGTCTCGATTCTAGTGTGCAACCAGACGTGTGCTTATTTGCCTAGGTATTGACTACCCTGTGACTATCTACGCCCGTTTCCTGGCCACGTGGTCCACTGATTTGAACCCCAGAGCCATTGGTCTATTCTACACACTGACGACGCTCGGGCTTGTGTGGCAGCAGTTCATACTTTGTCGTCGAAGCTTTCCAAACGCTTGTGTAGTGGGGAATACTTGGTAAGTTCCTCATCTCAGAAGCTTAGGCAAACCGCCACTCAACAACTGTTGTGCAGGCAATCTCCTGTGAGCGAATCGTTCTTTTCCTGCGCCATCATCTCACTCGCTTGGCTTGTACAGGCATGTTTCCTTTCGGCGGTATGACATTCTATTACTGTTCAGGAGTGGCGTGCATTTGACTTTCGAAGATGCTTACGACATCTGGCGTAGAGATGTGAGTTACATGATAGTACTAATACGTTTTACAACTGATGTACGAACACAGGTTCTACTGTTACAGGGTCTGGATAGGTTAGTCACGCAATCGTCCGCCACTTCTTCGTCTTACATAGCTATGCAGTTAGTGGTAACAATCGGATAGTCACCGGATTGCTGGTGCGTACTTTATACCCAGTTGGTTCCTCCGCTGGATTACCACAACTGCCGAGATCGCCAGACAACTACCATTGTGATTCAACTGGGTAAGTTGTTTGTTCTAATATCAAGCTTCTGAGTCCCATCTGCTATCGAGGATAGTCACTGGATTAGGTAGGTCATTTTCACTTTCGGAATACCCATCGAGAACTCATGTTGTTGCATCATAGTATCGGTGGCTGCCGCGTGCGTTTGTGTTGTAAATATCTCGTCGTCGTCGCGATCTTATACCAACAGATCAGCTTTGTCAATGGCACGCTCGAAAACTTTCTCCACCATCCAGTACGTATTCATGTGACGTGAACACGGGTATTGTCATGCTGGTGTTCATTCTAGTATATCCCTGGCTTGAGCAGCATCACCCTTGCTCTAAGTGATCTTATCATCTGCAGGTCGATGGTGTTTTACCTTCGCGAAGCTCATACTGGAGTAAGGAGGTACGCATACTGGCGGGCCCGCGTCGTCTTCCACCACCCGACTCGGAGACGTATCACCACTCGATCCCGCGACACTCTCCACATCTTCTGCGTCACCTTCTGCTGCCTGGCTCTGGCCCGGATTGGCTTCCGCGAACGCGATCGCAGACACAAGCGTTCCACTAGCAGCGGGTCGCGACAACACACCGAACCCGACGTCATTCCCCTCCCAGCTGCCACGAAGGTCACGGT
>JBBPMO010001212.1:0-11586 GCA_038090315.1 Xanthoconium stramineum
AGACTCCCCCAATAATGGAGTAGAGGTACGTGAGGTCGAGTTCGATATTGGATGCAGTTTTAACTTGGACCGCTGTGGTGGAAACGACCGCATCCATCTTGACGGCGATACCAGAGACGGGATCAATGTCAGGGGTGCCAGTCTCTGGGGGAGGCTGGATAGTTTCTAGAGATACCAGAACACGGAGAAATGAACGTACGAAGTCGATTGTTGAGGGGTCGAATTCGTGCGGTCGCCTTGCCAATGAAATCCGTGGTGGGCTGGAGTACAGCATCATTAACACTTCGCAAATCAGTAAGTAGGTGACAAACGGAGGGCACTGCAATGTGTATGGGAGTAACGAAAACGCGGCCAGGAGGAAGGGTGCCGCAAAAAGGAAAGCGGGGATAAAACAAAGGACGGGTTGTGAACGATGCGTAACAATATATGTATGGCGGGCATCGAAGGGGAGCTGTGGTGGTTTACGTGCCCTGGTTTACGCACGACCACTTAACGGTAAAACAAGTGAATATAACTTGCCTGGGAGGGATCGCGACCGAGGGCTAAAGTAGCGGAAAGCAACACACCGTCGGGACGGTCAGGAACTGGCGGAAGCTGCATGCTGTGTGCAGGGTGACAGCAAGTGTTTTAAGTACGGATAGGGATTCTTTGTGGTTATTTGCGTCCGCCTGACCTCCAAAAGGAGAGGATCAAAACATAGCATGCACCAGCCTGGTATGTAGAAGACGTTTAGTGCATTCACCTAGAATTGGCGCCATCAGGGTCAGAGATGGTGATCTAAGCAGATGCGGTTGAGGAGCCCAGTTACGGATTGACAGGCCGGCGGAATTTGCCGACATAAATATGTACGTAAGCACACACACTACCGTCCACACAGTCGTGCCTACGATAAAGTCTCCGCCTATTTTAGATTGCGACCTCGCAGCACTCTCGTCGTGGATCCCACCAAAACACCACGCTAATATCGATGAGGTACAAAGGTACATGACCAGAATGACTATGACGGTTGAGGTGGAAGTAGAGGACTTTTCAACATGTATGTCCTCGCCATTCCGACGATGTAGTAACATTTCATCTCCTTTAAATTCCTCAATCCTTCCTTCCAGTCTCTCTGCGACTACTATGACGCCCACAGGATACAAACTACGTGTTCTATATCATGTTTTTGTGCACGGCTCTTCGGGGACAAGTCAGTAAAAGTGCACGAGGTTGCCGATGAAATCGCACACTGTCGAGGTACAGAGCGGCACTCCCTTCTCGGGTACAATCGTCACAAGAGCCTCTTTCTGCACGAGACGTTGACCCCACACCGTACGGATCCGAGATGCACAACAATCCAGGGGTACGTACTTGAACGCCTGGTCATTTGTATACTGCTCTCTTGTACACTCATGAAACTGGACGCTTCGGGGAGATTCTCAATCGTGCGCATTAAGTTCATTCCATTATCAGGTAGCGGCAGGAGAAACGTCGCGCATTAATATCCAAACGTCTTGACTTTCGGTCATTTGTATGCTTATACCCATACACCAATTCATCAACTATCATCTCCGAGATGCGCCTTCATGTGCGCTGCACTTGATTCAGTCTGCTTCTCCTCGGCGTTCAACATCGAGGACCTCTTTAAAAGTCAATGGGCACAGAAGAACCCTATAACATGCTGGATGTGGACATACACGACAGCTTTTCTGTCAAGCTATTCGTCGCAATCATTTCTGTCTCTTGCTTCCCTTGGCCATTTCCACGCGTGAAATACAGCCTGAGCACTTCAGCTGAAACCCAGTAAGACGGACAGTGAACGCCAAGTACGTCTGTCTGCTTGACCTCTCTACTCGTTTGACTACTATGCGCTGGCGAGAACACAGCGACTATACGCATCACGTACCATGTCAAAAGTGATGCCAGCGGGAAATACTCACCAGCATGGTACTAGTGGTCTGCTGAACAAGGATAACACCACCGCGATACGCCAAGTACAGTTTCTCGCAAGTGTGAGAGTTGGTGTTCACTCACTATGACGTCTCTACTGGGTCCACGCCCTCCTTTAACCTATTGTACATTGGATCCAACCACGTATCTTGCGACTCTGCACTAACAATGTTCTTCCACTTTTATACAAGATGAGAGTGTGTTATGGCAAATCACGAGCGAAAAATGTGCGACGTATCCAGACAATGTATGGGAAAGAAAAGTTGAGAATATAGAACATCCCTACAATGAAGTGCTCAGACGCTCATAGCAGATGGCATACATAGGACATCAGTAGGAGAATGCAAAGGGCAGTCATCAAGACGGGCAAAATCAACAAGCCAAGTGCGATAAAGATCCACTGGCGAGGAGAAGTAAGGTTTAGGAAGGTGGATGTCGCCGCAGTGAGCTGGCATGCGATGCCAAGTTCAACATTGGACGCAGTTTTCACTTGCACGGTAGTGGTGGAAACGACTGCATCCATCCTGACGGCAATGCCAGAAACGGTATCAATGTCGAGGGTGTCGGACGTAGCAGAGGCTGGACAGTGGTTAGAGAAGTATTGGAAAATGGGTTGGATGAGCGCACTAAGCCAATCCCCGGGTCGAATGCGTGCGGTCACTTTAGCAACGATTTCCTTGATAGGCCGAAATTCAGCATTACATCAGTATTGCTGAGCCCCAAACCAGTGGATGGTGAAACCATTAGGAAAGTGCGGCAGTTCTTGGAATATCAGGGGTGGAAGGAACAAAACTAGTCAGAAAGTGAAAATGGAAGAGAGATAACAATTTATGGTGAATATCAAAACTCTCGCGAGGGTCATGATCACGACTACCTTGAGGAAACAAATGAAAGTTACAAGTTCACTTACCTGAGAAAGGTTGCGGCCGAGGGCAAGGGCCAGAGTGACGGAGAGTAACCGCGTACTGCCCGACGGATACATGTTCGGTGTTTGATTCGCAGAAGCTGACATGACTCACTGTCACAGCATGACAGCTCACTTGTGAGTATGGTTAGGGGGTTCTTGTGCTCTTTATTTGTGTATGTATGTATCGCTGGGCCCAGGTTCCCCGTTTGGATGAGCCACTCGTGCTTTGGTAAGGCAATGTACGAGAGTCTATTGCTGTTTCCACTTCTCGTCGTTGGACGCAATGAGACATTCAACAGTCCCCGATTGAAACAAAGTTACATACCATGCTTTCTGGCCACTCGTTTCCCATCCTTGACTTGCCACACTTCAACCCCAAGCTGTGGCCGCTCATGAGACATTCACCATTTGCTGAGAACATCAACGTCCATGCCATGCTATTGGCGTCAATTTCAATGGGTCGGGGATGTTCTTGCCCAATTGTCAGCACAATATAACACTGTCTGACATGTACATACCATCATTGTTGCCCTTGGATCCATTAGCCCTCAGGGAATAGAAGGAATTAAGCCATAATGCATATCTTTTTCCCATTATATGCACGTTTTTACTCACTGATATAGATTAGTGTACACACCCCACTGCCTCATGTTTTCATTGCTCCTACCACCAAGCTCTCTGTAAGCATCACTTGTCCCACTGCCCTTCTGAGCCCAGCATCTGCATTCAGTCTGTGTCAACCCCTGGGGTCCAGTGCTCACTGCTGGGCAGCCTCTCTACATTTACCCCACCCATTCCCATTCCAAGACATTGCACTTTTCCAATTCAGTGGTACATTTCTGTTGGCCTAGACTCATACACATTGTCTGAGATCTTGATTCAAGACTTAGGGGCCTCAATGTCCACATGGACAAAGTATCATGCATGTGTTGTAGATGTCATCTCTGGAGTTGTTTTTGTACTAGGTGGGATGCCAATGCTGTTTATTGAACCTCTGCTCAAATTGGCTCTGGCTGTTGTTCTTACAACCAACAGGCAATGGACCCAAACAATGGATGTCTTTTCTCCACATGATGCTACTGGTTTCTTGATTCCACACACATTCAAGTGACTTGGAGTGCAGGACAGTCACCACCAGGCTAGAAGATGCCAACCATCAGCAGATTGTCCATCAAGGTGAGGTCATGCTCCTAATGAGTGGTCAATACTGCTTGCAAAATGAGGTCTGGTAGGGGTTAGGTCTCATTTGTGACAGTTGAACTGCAGCGGTGTCTTACAGTACTCTTAACTAATCAGTGATGAGCTCAGGAAGTAATGCCTCAATAGTGAGAAAAGGTTTTGGGAAAGAAAATCCAATTAGTCATTTGATGATATCAATGACAGTGAACTCAAATGCCACAAGAGAATTTGAGAAAACTAGGTGTACAATGGAAGAATAGAACATAATAAACATGAAGCAGAACTGGATGTGAATATGAATATGAATCAAAGGTATGGGGCTGTGTGTCATATACCATACATCTGACCAAGCCAACTCCGACCCTACTCTGATGTTATAGCCATGAACTCCGATGTATTCTCATTCAGAACTTACTTCCGGACCTCTGGACATGTATTAGGGTTTCCTCTCGTCATTCTCCATTTTGGTTACCCCCTTTTGTACTAAGGTTTAGTAGCATTCTTGCCACTAATCCTATGAACCTGCACCACAGTTCCACATTCCAGACAGCTGGTGCACAGCCTTAGCATTCTACATCTGTTCCTGTTATTCAGCCCCATTCTCCATTACCAATCCTGTACACCTCCATAGTATAAGTACTGTACCCCCAAGCCATGTATTCCCCTCAGTTTGAATATCAACTAAGATTCCACTCCCCTCTGATCCTTCACTAGAGTCTCTGACTCTCCTCTGAACACTACTCGACTTTGTTGCTGTGCAACGTTAAGTCTTACCTCCGAGTTATCTCCGCATTCTGAAATCCAGGACAAAGACTTGACAAGGGCACAGCGCTCCTCTCCGAGTCACTGAAGCCAAGTCCCGTCTGACACTAATCTCTGGACATTCTGGAGATAGTTCTGGAGTTGACCTGGTCTTGACACTGTGTAAAAGAGGATCAAAGCACATCTAGCCTGAGCATGCATACACTGTTTATCAACTTGTTCAATATCACAGGCATGATCTCCTTGACCTGAACAGTGATCAGACTCTCTGGTGTGACCCTCTTATATGCTGCCACATTCCCAGAATTTGGTGTGAGCAACAGGAAACCAAGCAGTTGCCTCAGCTGAATAAGGACTCAGAGGGCAAGCATCTGCTTGTCCATTTGTGCCAGAGTTGAAGAAAAAAAGGAGAGATGTGGCATCTCAAGGACATGTAGTGCTCCATCCACCAAATGGTAAGGAGTGAAGGTACTAATTGAAGTGATGAAATAAATCCTCACAGTAAATGACATAAAGAACAGCAGTTAAATACTTTCCATTCATTGAGGCAGAAAAACATGATAAAGGCAGACTTTGATCATGCATAGAGAGTAATACAACATCTTTCCACTATGATGTGTTTCAAACCATTCCAAAAAAGTCTGTTCAAAGCATTCTTCTGCTCTTCTCTCAGTTCTGACTAGAACTATGACTTTATACCTCTACTAAGTTGCTGGAGCTCCTGGAATGAAAAAACCCAAATTTTGAAATGAAGTAAAGGAACACATGTGTGACTTACTCATGTGATTTTCCATAACAACATTGAAGATCATATCAATCTTTTCTTCTTGAGATGCTGTACTATACAGCATAGAAACATCCTGTAAGACTGCTTCCACCTTGGCAGAAATGCCTGATGCCTTGTACTTTTCAGCAGCTGAAAGAATTGGCTGAGGATCCTTTTGTTGAGAAAGAAAGAAAGAAAGCTCCAATATGAGAATTGCATCTGTATCATAGGAAGTTGATAATGTTTGTATATATATGAGACACTGAAAACATACCAACACCAGCATGCAAAACCTGTTGCCATGTCAAGGCCTTAACCATCATCCAGGATCAGAAATATACATGGATGCTAAATATCAGTATGCTTACTTCCCCCTGTGACTTGAGAGCTTCAACTGCACTTCTGTGAAGCATAGTCTGTTTTAAAAATTAAAAGCATGACAGTCTAAGTAAAGAAAAAATTACATACTTGTGATGTGTTCATGGTCTAATAATTGTTGAAATATATAATAAATAACCTGTAACTTAATTCAATGTAAAAACAAACCTTCTAACATGTTATTATTAGTGACAGTGAATTATAAGATAAGAAAAGCATACCTCCTAGAAAAAATATGAATAAGCTAATACATAGGATATAATGTAAGGTAAACTCACATCCTATTGAAATGCAACAACACATCAAAATATAATCATATATATATTGTAAGAAAACTTACCAGCTGACAAGTATAATGATGTGTAAGCAACAATGGGGGAGAAAAGTAGTAATAATTACTTACATTCTATTCATCCAAAATAAAACAAGAAAATTAGTGAATAGATGGTATTTATGTGATACAAGGTAAAATGCATAACTCACCCTCTATAATAGCCAGACAAGAACAGAGAATGGGTATGAAACCATGAGCATAATTCCAGTGACCAACATGTCAACATGCATAACTCACTTTCTATGAGTGTCATAGAGGGACACAAAATTGACATGAAACCATGAGTATCACTTCAGCTGTCAATATGCTAAAATGTGTCACTCACAAACTATAAGCACCAGAGCAAGATGTAAAATGAACATAAAGCCATGAACACCACTCCAACATGTCAGAATGCACAACTCACCTCCTATGAATGCCAGAGCAGGATGCAGAATGGAAATAAAACCATCAGCACCATTCCAGTCACCAACATGCCAGAATGCACAACTCACCCACTATGAGTGCCAGAGCAGAATGCAGAATGGACATAAAACCATGAGCACCATTCTAGTCACCAACATACCAGAATACACAACTCACCAACTATGAATGCCAGAGTAGGAAACAGAATGGACATGAAACCATGAGCACCATTCTAGTTACCAACATGCCAGAATGCACAACTCACTGACTATGAGTGCCAGAGCAGGATGCAGAATGGACATGAAACCATCAGCACCATTCCAGTTACCAACATGCCAGAATGCACAACTCACTGACTATGAGTGCCAGAGCAGGACACAGAATGGACATGAAACCATGAGCACTATTCCAGTCACCAACATGCCAGAATGCTCAACTCACCAACTATGAGTGCCAGAGCAGGATGCAGAATAGACATGAGACCATGAGCACCATTTAGACTAGTCACCAACATGCCAAAATGCACAACTCACCCTCTGTGGGTGTCAGAGCAGGGTGCAGAATGAACATGAAACCATGAGCACCATTCCAGTCACCAGCATGCCAGAATGTACAACTCACTTCCTATGAGTGCCAGAGTAGGATGCAGAATGGACATGAAGCCATGAGCACCATTCCAGTCACCAACATGTCAGAATGCACAACTCACCCTCTATGAGTGCCAGAGCAGGATGCAGAATGGACATGAAACCATGAGCACCATTCCAGTTGCCAGCATGCCAGAATGCACAACTCACCTCCTATAAGTGCCAGAGCAGAATGTAGAATGGACATGAAACCACAAGTCACAAACAAGCCAGAATGTACAACTCACTGACTATGAGTGCCAGAGCAGGATGCAGAATGGACATGAAACCATGAGCACCATTCCAGTGACCAGCATGCCAGAATGTACAACTCACCGACTATGAGTGCCAGAGCAGGATGCAGAATGAACATGAAACCATGAGCACCATTCCAGTCACCAACATGCCAGAATGCTCAACTCACCCACTATGTGTGCCAGAACAGGATGCAGAATGAACATGAAACCATGAGCACCATTCCAGTCACCAATATGCCAGAATGCACAACTCACCAACTATGAGTGCCAGAGCAGGATGCAGAATGGACATAAAACCATGAGCACCATTCTGGTCACCAACATGCCAGAATGCACAACTCACCAACTAAGAGTGTCAGAGCAGGAAGCAGAATGGACATGAAACCATGAGCACCATTCTGGTCACCAACATGCCAGATTGCACAACTCACCAACTAAGAGTGCCAAAGCAGGATGCAGAATGGGCACGAAACCATGAGCACCATTCCAGTCACCAACATGCCAGAATGCACAACTCACTGGCTATGAGTGCCAAAACAGGATGCAGAATGGATATGAAACCATGAGTACCATTCCAGTCACCAACATGCCAGAATGCACAACTCACCCTCTATGAGTGCCAGAGCAGGATGCAGGACATGAAACCATAAGTACCATTCCAGTCATCAACATGCCAGAATGCACAACTCACCCCCTATGAGTGCCAGAGCAGGATGCAGAATGGACATGAAACCATGAGCATCATTCCAGTCACCAACATGTCAGAATGCACAACTTACTGACTATGAGTGCCAGAGCAGGATGCAGAATGGACATAAAACCATGAGCACCATTCTAGTCACCAGCATGCCAGAATGCACAACTCACCTCCTATGAGTGCAAGAGCAGGATGCAGAATGGACATGAAACCATGAGCACCATTCTGGTCACCAACATGCCAGAATGCACAACTCACCAACTATGAGTGCCAGAGCAGGATGCAGAATGGACATGAAACTATGAGCACCATTCCAGTCACCAGCATGCCAGAATGCTCAACTCACCCTCTATGAGTGCCAGAGCAGGATGCAGAATGGACATGAAACCATGAGCACCATTCTAGTTACCAACATGCCAGAATGCACAACTCACCCACTATGATTTCCAGGGCAGGATGCAGAATGGACATGAAACCATGAGCACCATTCCAATTACTAACATGCCAGAATGCACAACTCACTGACTATGAGTGCCAGAGCAGAATGCAGAATGGACATAAAACCATGAGCACCATTCCAGTCACCAACATGCCAGAATGCTCAACTCACTGACTATGAGTGCCAGAGCAGGATGCAAAATGGACATGAAACCATGAGCACCATTCCAGTCACCAACATGCCAGAATGCACAACTCACTGACTATAAGTGCCAGGATGCAGAATGGACATGAAACCATGAGCACCATTCCAGTCACCAGCATGCCAGAATGCACAACTCACCGACTATGAGTGCCAGAACAGGATGCAGAATGGACATGAAACCATGAGCACATTGAGTTTAGGACTTAAGATATCATATCTCACCCTGATATGTGGAAACCAATATGAAAGCTTGTCCAGTCTTTCCTTAATCACATCATATGCAGGAGTTGCTGTCTCAGCAATCCTTTCTGTGGTCAGGATCAAGCTTTACTCAAATGGGATGTATTAGACCATTCAGGATAAAGAAACTTCATAAAAACATACTCTTTTGTTGCATATTTGACACAAAGTGCTAGATTGGTCTCCTGAGCAGAAACAAACAGCATTTGCAATCTTTCTTCACTCAGAACAGCTGCAGTGACTTCCAACAAATTGTTAGATCCCTCATTCGACTTGTGCATGCCTAATATATAGTGAATATAACCCAGCAGGTACAAGGGACATATGAGACTGACGTTCAATCCTAATACTTGACTTTGGGGGATAAGTCATCTTGGAAAGACGACCCCATATGTTGGCCTCGCCGAAAACCTCTTCCATGAGCGGCTTAGCCCTTGACAGCTTTTCCCGTAATGGCAACTTTTGATCGGCCAGCGTCAGCTTTGCCAGCGCCAATGGCCGCAATGCATCGAATTTAGTGAACAATACCACAACAGGAACTGACGAGATCATGAGCTCAAGAAACCACAATGAAAGAAGCTCACTATTTCCAGGGTCACATTCTTCAAAGAATTTTTCTTCAGAGCGTTGGATCGCTCGGTCAATCTTCTCCATGGAGATACAGTACCTGTCCGACAGAACATGTCAGTCGATGTACAATGCCACAACTCCGCCGGTCACCATATCGCATGAATGCGTTTCTTGAGAAAGGTTGTCTTTGCCCTATCCGCAATGAACTCCTTCGCCTTCACGAATTCGGCTTCATGACCGGCCTCGAAGCCTTCTGAGTCGTGAAAGACGAACTTGTCGTTGCTGCGGAAAATCAACTCGTTCTCAATGTTGTGCATTCCACGCTGAGATGGTCTGAGTATGACTCGCGAACACGTCGTGTCCAAGCTGAGGCGGGGTGGGACGTACCTCCATGGATCCCTCGACCTGGGAGAGATCGATCTAATCGCGCAGCTTAGCATCCACTCAACCTACCGTATAATCATGGCGACATACCTTTCTTCCCCAACTGTCATAGATCTCTGGGTCTTCCGTCGAGTTACAGATTGCACGGAGGATCGTCGTCTTGCCAGAGTTGGCCCGGCCGATGATGAGGATCCTGAAGCGACCGAATTTCTTGTGGAGGTCTTCTAAACCAGTGCTTGTGTTTTCTGTCGACATTCTGCGGAGAGTATGCGTGAAGAATAGTAGGGCTGAGAAGCTCGAGCAGTGGTGGTGGGAGCGAGGAGGGAAGCGAAGGCGTCCATCGATCTTGATCAATCACCCACACTTCCGACTCCCGACTCCGATAGGTCCGACATTGCCCGAGACAACACACCAGCTTGAATGTCTTCGAGCTGGGCTTTAGAGCGGCAAGAAAAGCAGAATTTGGATTGACGTTTCAGCAGTAAGTAGCCCTCGCACACTACACAACGTTTTTACTATACCCGTTTCCATGTACATGTGTACGGCAGCACCATAGCAGACTGGGAACGTCATCAAAGCTCTCGGGGCCGGTCAACATTGTTCTCTCAAGACGTTCCTTCATACATCGTAAATCGTCGACATACAATCCATTAATTGTGAGCCTCACCACCTGTTCGATGATCCACTTCTGGAGTCAAGACCATGACCCGCGCCTTAGCCAGCAGCTTATCCCAAACCCAGCTCTGCTCAGAGTCGTGGCACTTGCGCGTCAGTGCGTGATCCTGTCCGATCGGTACAACACTCTGTTCGCATCCGCGAGGGAGCCGGATGCCGACGAAGATGGGGTTGGTTCGGCAATGGCCTAGCCTGGTGAGACTACCATGCCTAGGGGACGTCACCCCACCGGCAGTGGTTTCCAGTTCTGTCCATGCGTTGGTGAGCGCGAACCGCCAAGGGCAAACAACATTACGCACATGTTGCTTCGCTACGCGATGCAACTCCTCCAAGATTTATTCAAAGACGCTCCGTTCTTTTAACTTATGATCCACATTGTACAAGCGCAGTGCAAAGCGCGCAACCTCGACCGAATCGAGGGTGTCTGTCCAGATGTTTTCACCGATAATGAACCAGGAAATGCGGGGCAGGTGATTACGGAGGAAGAACAGAGTCGACTGTATCGCCCACTTAGTCTGGAGGGAAGAAAATGTCTGTCGCGGGGAAGAGGATGCACCTCCCAACACGAACGGGTTCTGCGACTGACCGACGAGCTGTCGCCGTCCCCTCATAAGAAACATGTTCAAAATTCAGGGGGCGGGCAGACGAGTTCGACAACAAAGGTTGTTCTGTCGGACCTGAACACCGTCTCTTTTCCTGCAGGACAGGAAGATGCGGTTGAGCTGATGAACAAGTCGACCGAATGCAAACCTCACTTATTACATGAACACGAACTATCGATCGCGGCCAACGTGCCGAAACGAAAACATCCGTGTCCAGTCAGGGTCTTATCTC
>JBBPMO010001213.1:0-10431 GCA_038090315.1 Xanthoconium stramineum
CATTTACCCTTACTATTGTATAGATAACTAGATACACTAATGGTAAGTTATCATTATCACTTTTCTTGTATTCTTGCTAATTATTTGTTGTTGATCTAGTCTTTGATGTGTAGTTAGATTGCTTAGTAACCATGGTTGTAATTAGATATATGAAATATATTTGGTTTTCTTTATTTTGTATTTTGTTTGATTATAAGTGAAATATATAGTAGTATATTTATATTTATCTATCCTATCCCACTAGATTATCCCAAACTGGAATAGTCTGGGACAGTCTGGGATCAACTGGGACAAGCTGTACAGAGCTAGCCAGTTAGGTACCTTGCTGGGAGAGCTGGGAGCTGTCCCAGTCTGTCCAGTCTGTCATATACTAGACAGTACTGGACAGTTGAGGGCTGGTTTGCTGATGTGGCCAGCGCTCGTCATGTGCATAGCAGATGAACCTGCACTTTTTGCAGCAGACACTTCTTTATGCTTTGGTTATGGACCTTCAGCTGGAACCTATGGTACCTTACGAGACGCAGGCCTAGACATTTTGCAAGCAGCAGGCATCGGTCCAATAATTGCCTGGGTAGATGACCATTTTTTCACACGCTTACCCTGTGACTCATTAGCTGACTATAACAAAATGCGCAAGATGAAAGCACACGTCATTGCTGAACAAGGTGGGAGACTCAAAGAGAATGGCCGCTGGTGGTTCAAAGGAGAGGCATTGGCTGATGGAAATCATGAAGAATTTGCTGAGGATTGCACCCACTTAGTCAGAGACTTGAACTCAGTCCCAGAGCATTCAGGCAACAGTACACTGACACACACATACGATTTTAGCCACATTGACCACATAACCAACCACCTCGGAATTCCTTGGGAGCCCTCCAAGGACACACCATTCTCCACAACACCAACCTTTATTGGCTTCATATGGGACCTAGAAAACAAAACAGTCGGCCTCACTGCAGCAAAATGAGCTAAATATATCAACGCAATTCATGAATGGTTGTGCACAAAGGCTCACACACTTGAGCAGGTGGAGAAACTGCATGGACAACTACATAGCCCATGCATCTTTAGTCATCCCAGAGGGTAGCGTGTACCTCACCTCACTGCAGTCAATGCTGGGAATTTTCAGCAAAACCCCCTATATGCCACGTAGACAGCCGCATGGCACCATTGACGAACTGTGCTGGTGGCTCCATGCACTTGACTCCAAACCCCCCATCCCAATCCCATACCACCCAATCACAACCGACCACCAAGCCTTCTCAGATGCCAGCACCAGTCATGGCTTGGCAATCGTCATTGGCAACAAGTGGCGTGCATGGAGGCTCTGCAAACACTGGAACCACAATGGATGAGACATCAGGTGGGCAGAGGGCATTGCCTTCGAACTACTTGTCCACACCTTACTCACAATCGACCAGTCCAGCATGCCACTCATGGTTTATTGTGACAACCAAGGAGTTGTTGAAGGATGGAAAAAAGGGTGCAGCAAGAACACTCCAACCAACGCTGCCTTCAGAAGAATACATGCCCTCCTGGTGTCCCCTCCATGTCAGGTCTTCACGAAGTACATTCCCAGCGCGGAAAACCCAGCTGATGGACCGTCCCGTGGCCAGTATCCCCCCACCACATCTCTACTCCCATGGTTTCCCATACCCAAAGAAATCCACAACTTCATCCTTGACTTCGATGACCCCAAGTGCGACGCACTCTGCATCTAATATCAATTTCGCACACCTGCCCACACTGCCCACACTCCAAACCAGTCACCCACTCAACCAAAGCCCTCACGACAACACTAAGGTGAACAGTGCACACTGCACGAAGGCTGTTCTGCCATACCCAATAAACCTCAGGCCCACACCCTCAGAGCTTCGACCACACTGCGCAGCCAAAGACTGCTTAGAAAAGTGGCTTCCTCATCCCAAATCATGCCCCTTCGTCGACTCCCCAGCCACTCTTAAACTACAAGAGAGAGTCAAAGCCGTCACTTTGCAAGGCTGGGCAGAGAGCACCTGCACTACATACGGCACAGGCCTTCTCATATACCATGTATTCTGTGATAGCAGAGAAATCTCAGAGAAAGAACATGTGCCCGCCAAGGCAAACCTCATTTCCACGTTCATCTCAACTCTTGCCAGCTCCCTCTCAAGCAAAGCAATACACAACTACATCTATGGTGTCCGAGCATGGCACATGCTCTACGGGTTGCCATGGGTTCTGCATGAAGACCAAGTACATACGATGTTAAAAGGCGCAGCTAAACTCGCCCCACTCGCAGTCAAGCAAGACAAATGCAAACCTGTAACCACGCAGATGATGTCCCTCATCAAAGCCGAGCTCGATCAAACCGATCCATTCAACACAGCCTTTTTCGCCTGTCTCACCACCATCTTTTACACAGCAGCGTGCATGGGCGAGTTCACAGTCCAAAGACTCGACGCTTTCAAGCCCTCGGAACACATCACACACAGAGGCGTACGCAACGACACGGACCACAACGGTTTACATACTAGAGTTTTTGCTCTCCCACGCACAAAGGTCAGCCCTACAGGCGAAGAAGTAAACTGGGCGAAACAGGATGGACCTACAGACCCCCTAGACGCGTTCGACAAGCACATCAAAATCAATGATCCCCCCCTCGACGGTCCCCTGTTTGCTTACAAGACAGAGAAAGGTTATCGGCCAATGACATGACAAGCATTTGTCGTCCACCTCAATAAACTCGCTCAAGCAGCAGGACTTAACCGCTTGCACGGACACGGAATTCGCATTGGAGCTACACTCGAATACCTCCTTCAAGGGGTCCCCTTCGACGTCATGAAAGTTAAGGGCAGATGGGCGAGCAACGCATTTCAGCTCTACCTCAGGAAACACAATCAGATTCTAGCCCCTTACATGCAGTCTGTGGTAGGCTAAAGATGCGCGAGGATGACTTAGAATTTGCCTGAGAGAGCCCTTGTGAGGGCCGGGGACAACGACTTATTATTATGATCCCCTAATATGGGCCGGCCTATATACTACTACGGTATTGCAAATGGACGATTCAGATGTATAATCATCGATCGTCTATGCCGGTGAGGCCGAGCTTGGTTTGCTCGTGTTTATGCTAATGGACGGTCACCATACTCCAACAATCTTCATAGCCTCGCTGATGTCCCGCTCTTTTACGTATTTATATGAACACCGTCTTTGTTTGACATCTTCAAATCATTCGTGCTGCTCGTCCTTAGTTACGTATGGTTTGATTCCTTCTGACATACTTTCTTTGTGGTCTGAATTGTTACTTGGTACGGTCTTCATCAGTGCCAGATCTCTGGGTTTTACAGATGCGATACAATGACGTGTACACGAACTCTAGTTCTACTTTCCTAGCGTAGTTTCAAGTCCCTACATCGCTCTCTCGCCAATGTCTGCCTACAGTTTGATAAGTTGAGGCGTCAGTTGCTAAGTGATCGCGTTCATGGTCTTCATGAGTCAGCAAGCGAAGAATTGTTTGCTATGCATCCCTCGCGTCCAACTGGAGCGCATGCGTTCCTCCATTGCCACAATTTCATTTTCTGGCAGGAGCGCATCAACGGCAGGTATTTTTAATGCGACGTGTCGTATGATGGAGGCGATCACTTTCCATTTCTTGTATCGTTCCTCGTATTTGGTGATGTCCTCTGACGACAAGTGGCGCCTTAGTTGATCGATGTAACCTCACGATGGGATATTGATTCGAGGTGCTGGATGCCCATATATGCGCGTTTCGACGTACCTTCTTCGCAATCAAACCCCCGACTTCATTTCTGGCCAGGCGGACCAGCTTTTTCAATCGTGTCCGTCGTCGAGCGCTTGAGCGCTCAAGAAGCAAGATCATTCCCTCGATGTTGTCGTGTTCAAATAGTTCTCTAAATGGGTCGATCGGCTGTCTATTCTCAATGGTAGAAAACCCACCAGCTTCAGATACACACTCATCTCTGCAACCTGACGGATTTGCATTATGACTGGTTCGTCGACCTCTGAGTGCTATTGTTCGTAGTACCGCATGGTTATTATTTCGCTCGAGACCTGGAGGAAATGGTCGCGGTCGCGGCTGCGTCATCGGACATCATCATCAAAGGAGACCATTTCCAGAACCCAGCCGACCCACTTTCAAACATGATCTGGGCCATCGCATTCCACGCCCTCGGCTCATTCTGCCCCTCGCTATCCTTCAGGGTATTGAAGAATTTGTGTTAGCAGACGGGGCTGTGATCAAGGAACGGTGAGACGAATGTGTTGTAGTGCGCATAACCGAGGATAGGAAGAATATGGGGTCGGGGACATGATGGGCAGGGGGCGAAAAGAATAGCGCGCCTGACATGACGGAACTGCATGCACGATCGCTGTGAAAGGATCAGCTGGCGATGACGACGATAACGAGCAACCCCACCTTCGTGTCCTCGGTAGGGTCGCGATCGTCGTCTGGATGCAGCTCCCGATTTCCAAACAACATCAGAGAAGCGATCCTTTGCGTTCTGGAAGAGCTGGAGTAGGCCGTTTCACCTCTAGAATTCCGAGTGAAGGAAGGTTGTTCATCGCCATGGGCGCTGAGGTTGACGTACTGGATGGGGCAACGACAGTGAGGAGTAAACCAGATGTTGTTTAAGGTTTCGCATTCGGAAGGTCGGTCGACGATGGGGAAGAAGCGATACGAATGCTCTGATGCGAACCCACGGCTTGTCGAGGATTAGGACAACCAGTGACATTGATGGGAACCAGCTTGTGACCAGAGACATGCAAACTTGCCCTTTCCCGCTTGCCAGAATCACTACCATCCCTACTTGGTCCAGTTCGGGATTCTCCAGTCCGCAAATCGTACTCCAGGGCTTCATACATTTTCAAGTCCCTACACTGCTCTCGCCAATATCCTGAGCCGAATCCAGCATCTGTTCAGGGGTTGTTCAACACGCCAATGCCCGCGTGCAGTTTGATAAGTTGAAATGCCAAGCGATTGTGTTCGTGAGTGCAGTGATGATAGCATATTAAAGAGGGGGTCTTGATGAGCCGGCAGCGACGAAAGGCTGTCTTGTTCGCTTCGCATCCCTCGTGAACACGCAGGGTTGCGGGGTCTGGAAAAGGTACTCACCTGAAGTCCAACTCGAATGCGCGTGCGTTGCACTACTGCCACAGCTTCTTTTTCCGGCAGGAGCGCGTCAACGGTAGGTGCGTTCGAACTGTTCTCGATATGTCTCAATTGGTCGTCTGCTCGTTTGATGGTGGAAGGCTCACCAGCTTCTGATTCGCACCCGACTCCGCGACGTGATTACGGACTTGCACTATGTTCCAAAGCCTCCCACACACTCTGACCACTTTGAAGTATGCGTGCAGTAGATAGCATGGATGCAACTCTGGGTGAAGCTGCGAAGGCGAACGGTGGAGTTCACTCGGTGTACATTCTCCGGTTGCATGGCACCTTTGGGTCCCCGTGATGGCTGCTTGGAAGGGACCGAGAGATGAGACTCTGGCCTTCTAGCTGGTTGGAGGGCTGCAGATTTGTGTTTCCTTAGCGAGCAGACGGGGACGGGGACGGGGACGAGGCACGGTGTGACGAACACGTTGTGAAATCAAGAGTCGAAATGCGGACGATTGTATGAGGCTGGAGACGGAGGAGGAAAAATACGGCGGAGGGAGCATGATTGGCGGAGAGCGAAGGGAGAAGTAGAACAATGGTCATGATCGCTATAAAAAGGTCAGCCGGCGACGACGACGGTGAGGAACGTACAGACCAAGATTTTTCATTACAGAAGCGTCGTCTACAACATCCAGAGGCGATCCTTTGCGTTGTCGTTTTGCCATGTCTACGTGGAGAGGCGCGATGCCTGAGATTCCGGGCGGAGGAGGGTTGCTCGTGGCCATGGACGATGAGGACGACGTGTTGGACGACAGCGACGACGGTGACGAACAAACGAGGGGGGTCGTGATATAAATCGGGGGGTCTTGCCAATCTTGAGTGCCACCAGCGGTTTTCTTTTATCTTCGGATGTCGCTACGGTCGGGCGCAGGCCCGGGAGAGGGGACGGGCAAGAGCGCGAAGCGCTCTTCGGCCCCAAACGACTACACGAGCCCGTCCGGAGGCGTGAGCTGCGGGGCGGGTAGGAAAGCCTCGCAGTGAGGGTAACGTGCAGCTGCGCTTGAGGCCCAGTGAAGAGAAAACTACGAGGCGCCGAGAACGGAGGCTTGAGGCAGGGTGTGGTGGGTGGGCGTGACGAAAAGGAGGGCGAGCGTAGGATTGGGCGGGTGAGGAGGTAGCGGCGCGGGAAAAAGCCGGTGTTGCCCTGCTTACCTACGCTCATCCAAAGACATCCCTCTGTGGATCCTGTCAGTTTAGAACGCCTGCTATCCGAAGAGTGAATGTGCCGTAGTTGAGTTGGTGCCATACGGCTCGGCTCTCCAACTTGTAGTACTTCGAGTTACAAGTTTCAAGCACCTGGGCTCTTATTATTTTGTGTAAGCATTTTCCTCTCTTCCAACCCTCGTCACTGCCAGTTTATGTTTTAGACACTTGGACTGAAGTCGGGGACATTGGCCCCTGTAGTGCCGCTACCGATATGCATTGTTGGATCGAAAAAATACTCTCGGTGTGCAACTACTCGTGCCATCTAGCTATTGGTATGTGGTAACATCGTTCATCCTTCCCATATCTGCCTTCTGAGATCGCTCATAAGTAGCTGTCATCTTCATTTCCGCCCTGGTCTCATTGTACGGCACATGTTACGTTCGTTTCATCGTACGATTCTCGAGTCAGTCCTGACACTTACACAGACAGAGACACTTTTCTTGTTCGTGCCGTATTGTACGCGATCGCACCCCTTTAATTCCGGCTCGCGCGACCGTTTGCATGAGCGCGACAAACCGCGTGGTTGTGCTGCAACGACAACAGATTCGAAGATGACAACATGCCAGTCCCATTCCATCACTCTTTCCTGGATACGGCTATCGTCCTCGCACACACCACCGTGGCTGGGTACGCGTGCTGAAGGAATGCGTACTCGCCAGCATTCAATCGGTATACATGTTCTTTCCTCGCAACGTATCTGCGACGGAGTCCACCATATACATATGTACGCGTGACGCGGCCAGCACACTGCGATGGATCTCTACGTGTGAACTGCCAGTGCGAGAATGAAGTGAGACGGGCGCACTTTTCTGTGCAGTAGAATCTCTCTACCGGGTTGGTCTGTGCATTGCGCAAAGTCGATCGGAGTGTGCGTCACTGCCTTCGAGTCTCCACTCCACCTTTTACTTCCAGATGCTGCTGACGATCCTCTGTCGAGAAATTCAACCATACGCTATCCCATCCCCTCCATCGCTGTCGGTTCGGTTCAACTCGATCTATCTTTTCACTCGTCTCTACGCCATTATCGTATTGAAAATTACGATGAGTGAGAAAAAGAGCGTCCCGGGCTGGATGACGAGTCGACGATGAGTCAATGATGCTCAGACTTTGCAATAGATTAGATATCTAAGAATGTTAGGCAACTCATTGCAACGTGTTTCCTATGCCCACGCGCCTACTTGTGGTCCGCCCTCGTGTTCTATTGCTCGACAAACTTCAAACCATGGACGACTCCCCGCAGGATGTGTATGCTAGATATCTGCCAACACGTTACGGATACCCTTTGTGGAATCCTGAACCTAATGGTTATCTTCCACACGACCATCGGCAAGAGGGGTTCCAGATCGGAGACGTTGGCATCGTGGACCCCGACAGCGGGTTCAACGTCCTTTTCAACGTCTGCAGGCCGTATGACCACCTACTCCACAAACGTCATGGCGTCCCACAGTCTCAGGTTCATCGTTGTATCGTTCTGGCTGACGAGGACGTGCATGTTAAACCAGATGCAATATGTCCTGGTTTTGTTATGTTCTCCTCTGGCGTGGAGCACAGTCCAGACCATGATCCTCTCTCACGGTATGTATTCAGCAAAACCTAGATACGAACAAGCATACTGAATGACTGCTGGGTGTGATAGCGCTGAATACAAATTTACTGCGCACTCCTCGAAAGGCGCGCTTCTCATCCTTCCACATGGTGCTACATTCCATGATGCCCAACCCAAAGCTCAGTTTCGCGAGTTAGCGATCCAAAATGCTGTGGATTGGTATAGTTTTGCCACTCAAACGCTCCGAAGAGAGATTTCCGATCATTCCATATATCTCATCACTGGATTCTACAAGGCCCGTTCTTGGTCGCTCGCGTCATTCCAGGATGCTTTGCCTGAGGCCGGTAGGTCACTTAGCGCGATCAAAGTTGCGGAAAGCAGCAATACCGGGAATTACGAGTGGAGGTCCGCCTTCCACATGGACTGGAAATATGGGCCCCGACACTACCCAGGAAACGAAAACCAGACCATTTTTCTGAGAGGATATAAAATTGCTATGAGGAATGCCGTTCAAAGGACACGCATTGAGCAGCCTGTGGTCGAGGCGATCCCTCACCACAGGGCCCATGTAGATGCCCAAATATCTTGTCTCTCAGGCCTGACGTCGCTATTCCATAGAAGAAAGCAACGCGATCAGAATCACTATCACCCTGTTGCAGTCCGGAATCTTTTCGATGCGACTCGTGCGCTTCGACTTTCTCAGGTGGGTGGGTCCCCGATGAGCGATGACGCGATGACTGGATCCCTCGCTAGCCTTTCCACTATTCCGATGTAATAAATACCTATTTATTGAGCCAGGTTTGTGACCGAGCACACACATCCTCCGCAGAACTGCTGAATTCTCTTCGACCAGAATCCGGATGCCTCACTTGCCATTACCCACGATGACCAATGGACGATGCCCCTCGAAACTGTCTGTGGTCATTCACCCTCCATCCTTCCATTTATAATTAATCTCGATACTTTAGGGAGAATTAAAGCCGGATGACATAGTGCGCGAAGGCTACCTGGAGGTGTTTCTGTCAGACAAGTATTCTTATGCTTCGCAGAATGGTAAGTACTTGATCGTAGGCATTCAGCAGTTGCTCAATGACTGATCACAGGCGTCGCATACTTGCTAAGTGAAGGGTGAGTATTTTGATGCGTTCACATGACCATTCAACTAACGAAGATACTTTACACAGTGAGCCAGCCAGACCAGGGGTGTTATTTATCTCATTGCACGTGTTTAGCACGTTCAGCCCCTCCAGGCTGCACCCGCGTGGCATTGGAGAGCTTCGAGGGAGTCGAAGTCTCTAGACCCTCCGATCACAATTCCCAGCTTGTCAATGTTATAACACGTGGGCTATAAATTTGTCTATATTCTTACAAGAGTCTTGAAAGGGTTTCTGGCAGGTATCCGGGGAGGTGACTTGACTGTTGGTCTTGGGCGGATTCCTGCGGGATGCTACGTATTGATCCAGTCTGGTGATACAAGATTGGGAACAAGTATCAGACCTGTCGTGCAGGGAGAAGCTACAGAATGGGAGGATCTGATTCCACTGTAAGATCTTGCCTGACCTTCTCTGCTCGTGTACGTTGACGACTTTCAGCCCATATGACCTGTCTACCACACTTCGCCTCTCAATTTGTGAACCTTCCGAGTTTGTTTCGAAAGTAGCAAACGATGAAACTCTGCACACGCTGGAACTCAGTGTAGCGAACTTTGTTGATCGTTGTGAAAACGGACAATGTAAGTACCTGTACTTGAGTCGCGTAGTCATTTGATGTTACATGTCTCCAGTGATTGTATTCCATCCAAAAGAAGGGGATGCCGAGTTACCTTCTCGTCCTTCGCTCCTTGTCACTACAGAACGCAGAGATTTCAATCATCTGGACCATTGTGTAAGTATTATGACACGCAGACCATCTTCCAACTCTGAACCTGGCC
Organism: Xanthoconium stramineum; assembly: GCA_038090315.1. NCBI lineage: Eukaryota > Fungi > Basidiomycota > Agaricomycetes > Boletales > Boletaceae > Xanthoconium > Xanthoconium stramineum. The sequence goes on from JBBPMO010001213.1 coordinate 9,841, forward strand.
CTACTCCAACCGATCAATTTCCCTTCGTGTTGTATGTGCTTGATTTGTTAAGTCCTCCGGAGGGCTGACGATGGTTGAAGTCCATTTTAGCTGCTCCCCACATCATTTACAGTAAGTCGTCAAGTCCTACGAGTATCGCGAAGTATGCTGAACAGACCATCGCTTACAGTACGCTGAATCTTGCGAGAGATCACTGCTTCTTGCCAAGGTTGCCGAAGAATCTAAACGTTGGGAAGGTAAGTTAGACTCTGGTTCCCTTTCGTATATCGATCGCAGTGAGTCTTTCTAGACATGGTCAATTACATGAAGAATATCGCGTTTTCCGATCGGCGGCTCACTGCAGAGGAACGCGATCTCTTCTCGGCCGGGTACAGGAACCTTACCAGCGCTCGCCGTGCATCGTGGCGTGTTATATCTTCTGCTGAGCATGAAGAGGAGGCCAAGGGAAACGCAGCCCATGTTGCCTTGGTCAAGACCTACAGACAGAAGCTCGAAGATGAAATCGTCAGCATATGTGAAGATGTTCTGGATATCCTTGACGCGCGCCTCATTCCCCACGCTACTCCGGGAGAATTTACTGTATTCTATTAT
>JBBPMO010001214.1:0-11578 GCA_038090315.1 Xanthoconium stramineum
AGAGATTTCAAGTTGCTACAAACGAATCGCCGAGGTGCTGTATTCTGATTGGACACCACTCTGCCTTTCAATGACCACCAAACTCGACCCTGAACGTGTTCAGAAAGAGGTCAAGGGATTCTACCGATATGTCATGTTCTCCCATCGGTGGGACTACGACGAACCTCTTTTCCAGCGGGTCGAGAACATCTCTGTCTATGATCTAGAGGTGTCCCTCGCGAACATCAAACTCCAGACGTTTTGCAGGTTAATTGGTGACCTCGGATTCCATTGGGTGTGGTCCGACACTTGTTGTATCGATAAAAAGGACAATGTCGTCCTACAGGAGTCACTAGTTGCCATGTTCACGTGGTATCGTGGTTCATCCCTCACGATCGTCTACCTCCGTGGTGTCTTGTCGCACTCCCAGCGGCCTGGTGATCTCCATCGCAGTATCTGGAATACACGTGCATGGACGTATCAGGAATATGTTGCAGCAGGAGTTGTCCAGTTCTACACGGAGGACTGGAAGCCATACCTTGGGCTTGAGGTGTTTAACCACAAGGAGGACGCTGCCATTATTCGGGAGATGCAACAGGCTGCGGGAGCTCTCATACAGGATCTGACGGTCCTTTGTCCTGGCCTCGACAGGGTGCGCGAGAAGCTGTACATGGCCTCGAGGCGCCGAACAACGCTTGTCGAAGACATCGCGTACTCGCTGCTTGGCATCTTCAACGTTTCCATTCCCGTTATCTATGGCGAGGGCAATCGCGCGGTTGGTCGGTTGCTGGAACACATTCTAGCAGGTTCGAGCGATGTCACCATACTTGCTTGGACCGGGCGCGCAGGCGGCTACAATAGTTGTCTACCTCCCGATCTTACAGTCTACGATCAACTCGTTCCGCCGCATGTCCCGCAGCCCATGGAATTGGCCGAGGTGGACAGCATCGTCGCGAAGTTGCGTTTATCCTTACCCGACCTCTCCCTCGCTGTCACGTTACACGACCTCCTCAACAAACTCCTCGCACCAACTTTTACCGCCAGTCGCCTCGGCCTCCCCTGCATCGCATTTGCAGTCACTCAACTCGATAGTACCTCGGAATGTGATCCAGCGACCGGTTCACACATTTACCTTGCAACCACGTCTGCGCTCGTAGAGGTAGAAATTGACACGAAGGACGATCTCGCTGGGATGAAGGATCTGATTCTGATCCACCCTTGGATCAGTTCCCTTCTCGACCAGGAATTCTCGCATGTGGCTGGGTTGGATCAGATGACGCGTGCTCTGCGGCTCGTTGCTCGTCTCAGGCAGCCCTTTGGTGCACTGTTGCTGCAGCCAGTATCGCGTACGCGGTATAGACGTGTCGCTGCGGACTGTTTGATCATGGTTCGGGTTCGCGAGGAGACATCGTTGACGGAGTTGATTGAGGGCATCCGTACCACAATCGACATACAGTAAATGATAGGCGATGGGTTTGGCCTCATACCTTGGACGGCCTTCAACGATCCTAAGTATCCTTTTGTAATACTTGAGTATGTAGCTAGTGTTTGCAGTCCCTGCTAGTTGTCGTTCTGCATAGTGGTACCCAAGCTTTCTCGCTCGGTCTGCGTGGGCATGCGTTCACGGTGATTGTTCCAAGAGTTTGACTCATCCTAGTTGTTGACTGGTTCCACCACTGCCTCTGAAAGAACGCCAAACGGTGTGACATAGCTTTTCCTGGCATGTCCGTCACTCGATACCGTTGCCCTCGCCATCGACACACGAGGTTTCGCAGAACTGCCTTCCTTACTGGCGAGCGTTGCATCGACTTTGGGGCCATGCTCCTTCTTTGATGTTGTCGGCTCGCATCATAAATGACCGATGGGGGTGGGGCACGCTGGGGGGATCACACCAAATGGGTTGCTGCAACTTCTCCATCGCTGAGTAGGGCTACCCTTGCGATTGACACTATTCCACACACTCTCAGTCACCAGCATTCCTCGGATTGACCTTTCCACCCGAATTTTCCCTACACGTCGTCGACTCGTTTATTGAAGCAGAGTCTGTCCCGGGCATCGCCGCCTTCTTTGCTGGCGTCGCGTCTCGTTCCAACTTTGTGTTGCGTGCGTGGGCTCACCAGGGGGTGAAGCCCCCGCATCAAAATACATGCTGGACCCTTTGATGTGATGTACTTAGACGAATCGACGATGTTGAGCAGCATTCTGGTTCCTCGCACTCTCTTGGATAGTACTCAGTGTTCTGGTCGACGAAACAAAGTATGGATCTGTATGCATGATAGTCGTGCGTCTTTCTCACCTCTCTTGATTGAAATGCTCATGACACCATTTGTAAAGGTCGATGTCGGGAACATGAACCCTCATGAACCGAAGGGCCATTGATAACGCGGACAAACGGGTTAGAATGATGTTGGAAGTAGATCTTGCGAAATGACAAGCGCTAGCGGAAACCGAGAAGAAACGCCTGACCGAGGTTAGGCTGGCTACGTTGGCACTTTTCTGCTGGTCGCTTACTCGGACGATACAGGTCTGTGCTTTCGCGAGCGGACATGGTGTCTGCGTGCGTAAACTGGAGTCGGTGTTGAAAGTTTTTGAAGAGCTCTCCTGGACGAAAAAGAAAGCAGAAATGAAGATCAAGAAGCTGAGCTCTGCTGTCGCGAGGAGGGGTTCATGCAGGAAAACGTCTGAGTATGTATTCCTCGTGACCCAGCCCATGAGCAAACGACTCACGAGCCCTTTTCAGAAAACCGTGAAGTGCACGACGTGCAAGCAAGGCGTGCGAGAAATCGTATTGACGAATGCATAGTAGGCCGTGTTTCAATTTTATTCGCGTTCTTCGGACTTACGGATGGTGGTGCTAGCGTTTTGCAAGCCGCGCGTGGACGCGCGTATCCCGACGTGCCAACGGCGGTGTCCATAGTGTAACCTAACCTTTGTGCAGAGCGTAGTGCAGACGGTTCATTTCCAACGAGTCGGTGTATCTACAGCCCTTCGTCAAGCGGGTCGTCCAGATTCGCTCATAATTCTCCCTCCTTGTCCTCACCTCCCGTCCCCATAGCCCATTCCCTGCCAGAGAAAGTAATGATTTTAACCTTTTCTAATGTGGGCCTAACTCCGCTTTCGAGTTTGGACCTGGGAGGGGGTATGTCCGAATGACGGAGGATGTATTCGTAATTTGCCCCTCCTTGCAATATTCACGTTACTTTTGGTCTTTATATGCTTTTGATGCAATCCGTGGGTGGATTCAGGTGACGTGTATGGTTGGTGGGCCTCTTCTCAGACTGATCACCAGACTACGTGCACGTGCCTGCAGCGCGAGTGATGGCACGTGGAAGTCCTGCTTGTAAAGTTTGAACCTTCACTGAACTCCGCAACGTTGACCTTGAAACCTATACCATGCATCACGCGCTTGAGATTGACGAGATTCTTTTGAATATCTTTGGTTACATTCGTGGACCATCGGAATACTTACTAGTCAAGTCCCGGTCTGGTCACCTGGCAGCTCTGGTCAAAACATGTCGCACTTTCAAGGAACCGGCGTTGGATGTGCTCTGGGAAGGGTTGAATGACCTTTCCCCACTAGCGCGCTGCCTTCCAGCAGCATGTTATCAACTACGCGCAGACGAGGTAAGTTTTTTTCCGAGTATTCGTTACGGGTAATGAATACTGCCACTGTTATAAGCAAAGCTATGGGTTTAGCAGGCCGCTTACGGATGTCGAATGGGACATCCTCCGAAGCTACACACGTCGCATTCGATCTATACAGGATTCCGATGGGCTCGGCCGGAAATCCATCCGGATGCTCTCTAAACCTCCTTCCTCCAAACCACTCTTCCCAAACCTCCGTCGTTTGGATTGCACGTATAGGAATAAAACCATACCTCTATTGCTTCTTCCCTTCCCTTCCCTCATTTCTCTCGAGGTTGACATCGATGGTCTTCCTTCTTTCTATGGATTTGTCAAGTGGTTTATCCAATTCTCGCCAAGCTTTAGGATTCTTTCCGTCCGCGCATGTGACCTTGAGTTCATAACCATGGACGCTACTGTGCATCTCCCTCGCCTGCCTGCATTGACTCGGCTCCGCCTTGAACTGGCTATTCCGTCTGACCAGTTTGGTTCTCCCCAATCACCGCTTTTCTTTCCCAACATGCACGTCCTGACGTTAGATTCGTTATACCTAGGATCACTCACGGACCTGCTCACCCGGATCCAACTGCATGAGATCAAAGACTTTTCTGTAATCACTGAAAATGAATGTTTTGGGGAGATGTTCTCCTTCTGGGACAGTGTTCACACGTCAGGTATCGGTCGCACCGTCAAGAGGCTCTCATTCCATCAAGATGATACGCTCGGTGGGTCAGAACCCAACAGGCCCGTGCTTGGGTTGGAAGACTTGCGGCCATGCATGGCGTTCAGCCATCTCCGTCACTTATACTTCGATACCAAATGGAGAGTGGGCCTGACGGACAGCGATCTCCTTACATTGACGTCGGCGTGGCCTCGCTTGACACGTCTCGTCATTAATGACCATTGGGGCTGGAGCACGCCGGGAGGTATCACACCAAACGGTTTGGCACAGCTTTTGTGGGCACGTCCGTCGCTCCATACCGTCGCTCTCGCCGTCGACACGAGGGGTTTCACCGAACTGCCTCCGTCACTGACGGACGTTGGATCGACCTTGGGACCGCGCCTTCTCCGCATCAACGTCCTCTGCTCAGTGATCGAGGCAGAGTCTGTGCCAGCCGTCGTGGGTTTCTTTGCAGGCTTTGGGGCTCGTGCGCTTGTGGCGTTCAAGGTTTGGAGAGTTGAGGGTGCAGACGCGGCTTTGTTGGAGGTGTACAAGGTCCGTTGGAGTTATGTGAATAGCCAAGTCAAGGGTGCCGTTGGTCCGCGTTCTTGATTTTATTTTTGGTATGTATGTATTGCCCTGCGTCAGCCTGGGGTAGTCTCGATAGTGGCATAAGATGTACGCGATTTGGTGACCATAGTGACATCAGTGCTATCAATTTGGGGATGCGTTGACATGAATTGTCCGAGTCGTCTCATGAACGTCGCTGACTATGTGCATAACATGCTGACGTTTGGGAAGAAGGCAGATGGCACATTTGTTTGGCGCAGCACCGAGTCAGAATGGACTCCGATCCGGACAAAAGCTAGTCTACTGGTGACCAGACTTGAAGACGTGGTAAAACTTACAGTTGATGATGTTGACTTAGTAGTAGCAAGATCACTTTCGTGATTTCGAGCCGACGCTACTAGATAGTAGACTGGTAACATGCAACCCTAGGTAAGTAAATGATGGGGCGCGATCCGTTATCTGTTTGTGTACATATACTAATAGTTTCGTAACTTTCGTTCCATTCACATCTGCCATGCATCACGCACTCGAGATACAAGAGATCCTTCTCAATGTTGTTGGTCGCTGTGACCCCCGTACTCTGGTATATCCGGTCGGAACGTGTCGCGCATTCGAAGAACCAGCGTTGGATGTGCTCTGGATGATCTTTACCCTCTCGCGCCATACCTCCCAGACGTATTTCATGGAGTATCCAAAGCTGCACTGGAGGTACTACAGGTGCGTACCTTGCCAAACGCGATACTTTCTACACGTCACGTCGTCAGCAAATACGCCGGTCCCCTTCCACGAAACCAAGGGTGTGAACGCGCGAGAAAAACGGTACTCAGCTGACGATTGCCAACATCTCCAGACGGTGCAGTATCCACTTCACACTTGACGATTGTTGTGCGCCACTCCATCGACTGCATTGGTCTTGCGGGCGATCGACGAAGATGTCCAATGTGTTCTGGGCAGCCGGATATGGTGTATGGAGTGGGTTCGACGGCGGGGAGGGTTGGTGAGCTGGATGACGTAGATAAGGACATTTCCATACAGAAAGCTACAGTAAGTAACCACGTCAATATTTGGTTTCGCTTTTGGAGACTTCTTGGCCACTTCCACATCCTCCACTTTCTACTGCTTCCCGACTAGGTGAATATGAATCCAGTTGTATATGTATCTCGCTGAGGATGATAGCGATATCGGCAATGAATTTGGTTTCACCGCAGACAGGTGTGCATCTCAGCGCCATCATGCCCAGGTCTCTAGCATCAACACGACACGAAAGTTTCAGCCCAGACAGACGTGCGCCACGAGCACAACCATGCACATATCATACAGGCCTACAGCGTCTCTAGTATCGACATGCAAATGTGTCTCCATGACTCCCTATTGGAAACTCGGGAGCAACCAACACAGTAACCAAATGCAAGCGTATAAAAGCGCAAACGCCGAGGAACGATGATAGGTGTGCAAAGGGGTGGCCAAGGGTCAGGCGACACGTGCATGGAGTACAACGATGTCTTGCTGAGTTAGACGAGCGTGCGTCCCTCTCCTTCGTTCCAATACCTGGCTGCGTATGTTTCTGGCGGTCAAGGAATGACGAGTACCTGGGCGAAACCCTTGATGATCCGAGTGCAAAATCATACACCACAAAAGCCTGTAACAAAAAAACGACGAGGGCTCTGCGTAGTTGTCAGTATTGCGGGCGTGGTCAGGTGCACCATGGGAACATGAACGGTGGTAAAGATAATTAACACACTTGCTGTCAACAATTTGAAGTTTAAATCTCAAAAAATCCGAGCTGAGCAGCACAACGACCGACGAGAACGACGGGGAGTGTGTCAGATGGGGGCTAGCGCTGAGATGCAGTGTGTGAACTGACACATTACGATAAGAGACACGTGTATGGAGGGCGATAGTGGCACCCTTGTAGTAAACAACTGTGGGCCCTTCTTTCTATCGTTCTGATGCCCTGACCGAGAATTTCTGCAAGAAACGACGGATGATCAGGGAATGATGAGCGCCTGGGGAGACTTGATCCATTGCTTGGCTCTTCAGGTATACCTGGAGTCGTTTATGATCCATGGATCAAAGGGCTTGAACAATGGGAACTTGAACGGGGGTTTGAAAGTCGCACCGGCTGCTCCTCGAAAAGTCTGGGCCTTAGCAGTATAACAACCACTGGGAGTCAGACGAGGGCAAGCGCCGAAATTAGACAGTGTGCGAACTGACGCATAAATAAGAGACACGTGTATATGACAATGGCACGCTGGGAGTAAATAACGCTGTACACCCTTCTTTCCAGCGCTCTGATGTCCTGGCCAAAAATATTTGCAAGAAACGATCGAAGATCAAGGAATGGTGAGTGCGTGGGGAGACAGTGAGTGGGATACTGACGAGGAGCCTAGAGTCGAGCGAAGTCCAGCCCTTCTCTGCAAAAACAATTAAAATCGATGGTGGAGGTGGAGTATTGTCGGTCGCGTTCCTCGTTGATGGGAAACACGTCGTGAGTGGCGGTGGTCAGGGAGAGATTCGACGGTGGCGGGTTGTTGATGGCATGGAGGTAGGTACGCCAATGGATGCGGCGAATCTGGTTTACAACATTGCGGTGTCGCGAGATGGAAAGTGGATCGTCGGTGGGACGAGAGGTGGGTTGGTGCAATGGAACGCGGAGAGCGGGGAAAAAGTGAGCGAGTTCAAAAGACATAGCCATCGGGTGCAAGCAGTGGACGTGTCGCCAGACCCGACGAAAATCGCGAGCGGGTCGTATGACAACACTGCCTGCGTCTGGTCGCTGTCGACTGGCCAGCGACTGCTCGGGCCATGGAAACACGACGACGAAGTGCTTGCGGTCAAATTCTCGCCCGACGGACGCTTCATCGCCACCGCGACCTGGAGTTCTATCTTGATTTACGACAGTCGAAACGGCAGCTGTCTCGTCAACGTTCCAATCAGAGTCGCCTACTCATACAATCACTCCTTGGCCTGGTCAAGCAATAGCAAACGCTTCTTTGCTGTATCTTCCGGCAAAATCATCTGTCTCGACGCCTCCACCGGTGCAACGCTTTCTCAATGGTCCATTCACGGCGACAAGTCCAATCGCATTGCACTGGCAAGTGACAGCGCATTCATCGCGGCCTCTTCTGGGTCATCAGTCTCGTTCTGGGACGCTACGACACACGAGCAAATCGGATCTGTCATCAAGCATACAGCTAATGTCAGCTGTATGGCCATCTCGGCAAATCATGACATTGTGATTGGCGGTGACGACGAAATCACACTTGGCAGTCTCTGTAACATCCTCCCCTCGTCCTACTGTGACACTGTGAGTACATTTAAATCAAGGCTTGAATTTCTGCTGAATGAACGACGTCGTAATCAGCATAAAGTGGACAGTCACCACTCCCTTCGTACAAAGCATGAAAGACTGGGTTCGTCCATTCACTATCCTGCCTCGCACGTTCTACCATGTTTAATTCACTAAAACACGAAATAGCAAACCTCGAGAAAGTTGTACGAGACCCCCGTCACGAGCACGCCGTAGCCAATCAGCGAGAAGAAAGTTTGAACGAGACTATCAACTCCCTTCGCGCCCAGGACAAAATATCGAGTCCGTCCACTCTCTATCCCACTTCGCACATTCTAACATGTTTTCAATCATCAGAAGAAAAAATAGTGAATCTCGAGAAAGTCGTGCGAGAACTCCGTCAAGAGCTTGCCACATCTCAGTGGGCAGCCAATCAGAAGGAAAAAAGTCTGAACGAGAGTAACGACTCCCTTCGCGCGCAAGACGAAAAATCGAGTACGTCCAACGGTATTCTGACTTCTGTTATTGGTATTGATGTCCATCAGACAACGAAATCGTACAACTACAACAAAAAGCGAACAACCTCGCACAAATCGTTCGTGTCCACGAACAGAAGCATCAGTGTGAAAATTTTTATGCCGAGGGCCGCATATTCGATGCTGTCGCATCTCTGTCCGAGATCAAGAATACCGCAAGTGAGGCGGTCAGAAGCTACACGTTCATAACGGACTGGGTTGTTGGTGAGTTTTGGCATTGCGAACCGAGAGAAATAATTTAATTCCTATGTCAGATTTCATGAACCGATGCGCATTGATGCTAGAAGCGAATGGAGACGAGGCATCAAAAGTCGAGAAATATGATGAAGCGCTTGCAGCCTACTCCACTCTGCTGTCGCTCCGTCCGTCAATGTCGCGTACTCTCCTAATCAAGTGGGTGAGGTTGGTCTTGGATCGTGGCTCAGCGAACGAGGCACTGGATGCCGCTTCCAAGGTACGCGTCTCATAATATACCCTTGATGGATGTTGACTTTCTTTCGCTTCAGTTTCAGATTCCGAAATTACTCGTCTGCCAGGCGGTTTGCGACGTTCTGGAACAGGACGGTCGACTTACAGAGGCAATCCAGTGCTTCCAAAAAATGCAGAACGACTTGACCGAGGACGCGAGTACGTACACGGCATGGGAAGTCGGTGAGTGGGTCTAAGGCAGCATATCCAGGGGCGTTCCAAATATTCTCGACAGACTTTCGACACCGCTGTACGGAGAAGCTGGAAAATTATGGCGATACAGCGATGGACCGTCAAAAATACGACGAGGCCGTCAAGCACTATTCCGAGTTGTTGACACTCGGTCCCTCGAATGTCAGCGATGTCCTTTATAAGCGAAGCAAGGCACGAGCGCTCAGAAAGTCATGGAAAGTGGCATTAATCGACGCTGAAGAGGTATGTTCATAACGTATTATCATGGAAAGGGACCTCAGTGTTGTGTGCAATCTAGGTCATTGAACTCGAACCACTATCCTACAAAGGATACGAACGGAAGCATGCTGCGTTACATGGCGCGAAGCGTTACAGTGAAGCATTCGAGGCATTCAAGATGATGATCTCAAAAGTTGAGGAATCGAGTGATCCTCGAGTTCGTAGTGGGTCACTTCATTAATCTGCGTAGAGGCAACACTCTAAATTTCTCCCGATTTAGAGCTTTGCGGTCAATTCGTCGATGCGACCCCCACTATCCGAGAGGTGATCGAGGAAACCATCCGCCACATGCCACGTGTCCTCATCGACACCGAGACTGGGTGCCTGTTTGACAAAACAGAGCAAGCTGCAGCCTTCGAAGCACTTCCGGTCTACGATGAACTACGGTCTTCAATGACCACCAAACTCGACCCTGAACGTATTCAGAAAGAAGTCAAGGGATTTTACCGATATGTCATGTTCTCCCATCGGTGGGACTATGACGAACCCCTTTTCCAGCGGGTCGAGAACATGTCTGTCTATGATCTAGAGGTGTCCTTCGCGAACGTCAAACTCCAGACGTTTTGTAGGCTAATCGGTGATCTCGGATTCCATTGGGTGTGGTCCGACACCTGTTGCATAGATAAAAACAACAACGTCGTGTTACAGGAGTCGCTGGTTGCCATGTTCACTTGGTATCGTGGCTCGTCACTCACGGTCGTCTACCTCCGTGGTGTCTTGTCGCACTCCCAGCAACCTGGTGACCTCCGTCGCAGTATCTGGAATACGCGTGCATGGACGTACCAGGAATACGTTGCAGCTGACGTTGTCCAGTTCTACACGGAGGACTGGAAGCCATACCTTGGGCTTCAGGCGTTCAACCACAAGGAGGACGCTGCCATTATTCAGGAAATGCAACAGGCTGCGGGAGCTCTTACACAGGAGCTGACGGTCCTTTGTCCTGGCCTCGACAGGGTGCGTGAGAAGCTATACATGGCTTCGAGGCGCCGAACAACCCTTGTCGAAGACATCGCGTACTCGTTGCTTGGCATCTTCAACATTTCCATTTCCGTTATCTATGGCGAGGGCAATCGCGCGGTTGGTCGGTTACTGGAACACATTCTAGCAGGCTCGAGCGATGTCTCCATCCTTGCTTGGACCGGGCGTGCAGGCGACTACAATAGTTGTCTACCTCCTGATCTTACAGTCTATGATCAACTCGTTCCGCCGCATGTCCCGCAGCCCATGGAGTCGGCCGAGGTGGACAGCATCGTCACGAAGTTGCGTTCATCCTTGCCCGACCTCTCCCTCGCTGTCATGTTACATGACCTCCTCAACAAACTCCTCGCACCAACTTTTACCGCCAGTCGCCTCGGCCTCCCCTGCATCGCATTTGCAGTCACTCAACTCGATGATACCTCGGAATTCAATCCGGGGACTGGCTCACGCGTTTACCTTGCAACCACGCCTGCGCTCGTGGAGGTAGAGATTGACACGAGGGACAATCTCGCTGAGATGAAGGATCTGATTCTGATCCACCCTTGGATCAGTTCCCTTCTCGACCAGGAGTTCTCGCATGGTCCGGCTAGGCTGGATCAGACGACGCGCGCGCTGCGGCTCGTTGCTCGTCTGAGGCAGCCCTTTGGTGCACTGTTGCTGCAGCCAGTATCGCGTACGCGGTATAGACGGGTCGCTGCGGACTGTTTGATCATGGTTCGGGTTCGCGAGGAGACATCGTTGACGGAGTTGATTGAGGGCATCCGTACCACAGTCGACATACAGTAGATGATAGGCGATGGGTTTGGCCTCACACCTAGGGCAGCCTTCAACGATATCAAGCGGTGTCGTATCCTCCTCTTGTAATACTCGAGTATGTAATTAGTGTTTGTAGTCCCTACTAGTTGTCGTTCTGCATAGTGTTACCCGAGCTTTCTCGTCCTGTCCGCGTAGACACGCGTCCACGGTGATTGTTCCAAGAGTTTGACTTGTCCCAGTTGTTGA
>JBBPMO010001215.1:599-11563 GCA_038090315.1 Xanthoconium stramineum
CAGATTCGATAGACCTTTCGTCGCCACCCCCGCCCCCGCCCCCCCCACCCCCGCCTCCACCCCCGCCACCCCCAGGAGGTCCGCCGCCCCTCCCATCTAAAGATGATACATATGACGATGAAAGTCCGCCTCCCCCGCCTCCCGCCCCTCCACCCCCTCCCGTTGGTTTCATCGGAAACCCATCTTCAGGCGCTTCATTGCCGCCACCACCGCCACCACCGCCACCCCCTCCGATGAGAGGAATTGCTTCCGCCTCAAGCTCCGCCCCCAATTCCACCCGGGCGTCCATGTTCCTCGGCGCTAACCTCTCCGTCATGTTGTCCGCTCGTAAAGATATGCCTTACACACCCGGCACCAAGATGAAGCAGCTTCAGTGGGACAAACTCCCCCATCAACAAGTTGCTAAGACCCTATGGAGTGACGAGGATATTAAAAAGGAACAGGAAATGTTAAAGAAACTACAAAACGATGGAGTGTGGTCTGAGATGGAGGAGGATTTCAAGGCGAAGCAGCTAATGATCAACCTGATGAGTGGGTAGACGTTTTTGAGACTACAGAGCTGAGGCTACCTTGGCATCGAACGTTTGTACCTGACATATCTCGACAGATCGACAGAAGCAAGCCGAGCTGAAGAGCGTTCTTGATCCCCAGACCAAGAAACGTGTTGGTGCGTCTTTCCGTTGGCATCGTAGAAGACATGATCGTATGACTTACAAGCGTGTAGAAATCTTAATACAGCGTGTCAAAAAGCTGGAGCCCGAACAGATCGCGCACCGGATACAACAGTTTGATCAGGATACTTGTACTGAAGTCTTCCTCAGTGAGCTCAAGGGTGTCCTGCCGACTCCTGAACAAGTACATTCCCCAGTGCAAAACCACTATCGAATACTGAATCTTGTTGTCAGGTTGGCAAGCTGAATGTATATCGGAATGCCCAACCTGAGGAGCTCGCTAGCCTGCACCCTTCAGACCGTCTGATGGTGAAGCTCATCCAGATCGAACGGCTCGGTCCTCGAATTGAGGGCATGCTTTATAAATGCAAGTTCGAGGAGCAACGGTTACTTCTCGATGAGGTAAAATCCTGGTTAATATTCCTCCCTCAACTCAACTTAGTATACCCGCAGGGTGCTAGAAAAGTCAGCCAGGCTAGCGAAGCGTTGCTGCATGCCAAACAGTTTAAAGAAGTACTTAATGTAAGCTTCGTCCTCGACAATAAGTTATCTTGTTGACCGCTTGCCATTCTCTAGCTCATTCTCATGATCGGTAACTACATGAATGGTACTGGCATAAAAGGTGGTGCGTTCGGTTTCCGTGTCAGTAGCATCAACAAAGTTCGTGCTAGTCTCATTTGCTACCATTTACTGTACTTATTCTTCTGCGTAGCTTGTGGACACGAAATCCGTCAACAATACCACTCTCTTGCATTTCCTCGAAAGGACCGTTCACAAACATTTTCCTAACATGGAGGAGTTCCTCGAAGAGCTGAATAAACCAGCAGAAGCCTACAGAGGTTTGCATCGAACACATCTCACCCAAATATCTAACGTCTCGCATAGTTAACGTTCAGGACGTCAGGAAAGACCTCATCGTACTCCGAGATGGTCTTAAGCGCATACGGCAAGAATTGAACGACCATTACGTCGACGTGGTCCACAACGACGGCTTTAGCAGGCAGATGTGGCAATTTGTTGGCAAGGCCAATGCGAGGTTGGAAGACCTCATCGATGATGTCAACCATGCAGAGACCACCTTTACCGAGGTTGTTGCATATTATGGTGAGGACAGCAAGACCATGACATCAATAGAGTTCTTTGCAGTATTCAAGACATTCGTCACATCATATAAGGTCAGCCAGTCTAGAGATTACGACGTTGATGCCTGAGTTGTTGACTTTTTTTTTAGAAATGTATGACGGATAATCAAACGGCAGCCGAGGAGAAGCTCGCAGTGGAGAGACGGAGACAGGTCATGGCACAGTCAAGGTTACAAAAACAGAATGTACAAGAACAATTAGATCCTCAAGACGATCCCACCGCGTTGGACAACCTACTAGAGAATTTGCGCAAGGGGGGTACCGTCCCACGAAGGTCGCGTCGGGCTCGGCCGGGCAAGTCAGAAGCTGGACCTCTCATCTCGCTCGCCACCGACGGCGATGCCGACACAGCACACATCGCACAAAATATGTTAGCTGCACTTCAGGCCAATGGCTTTGGTCCCTCGAGTTTACCTTCATCACCGACAACCACGGCACCAAGACGGAGGACGAGGAGACGGACACAGGGACTGGTGAGCGAGGCTGGAGAGTCGCAATCCGATGTGGCATCACCTGTTGCAGGGCTGCCTGACCTCCCCACAATATCGGACTTCGGACTAGAATCAGAGTTCACCACGGACTTAACATGACATTATTTGCTCTTATTAGCCGAATGTATGTAACTATCTGTAGTGTATCTGCTTGCATTAGTTCTGCCTCATCTACGTACATCATGTTCCCGCTGAGCATACCAAACTCTGATTCTGGAATGCAATTCAAAGAAAAGCGTCGCGCGAAGTCGAATTTGAGTTATTCTGTTCATCACGCACGCACGAGATGTTGTCCTTGAAGTTAGCAAGCCTCGCCTTCGCCCTTTGTAGTGCACCTCGTGTGCCAGCACAACCCAACACGCTGATCGAGATCGAGGCTGTCAAAGCCCATTTCACCCAATCTGGGCTGACCCCGTCGTTCTTGCCACTGGCAATGTTCACTCCGACCGCTCTCCTCGCCGTCTCCTTCAAAGATCTCGGCAAGATCGCCATCGGTCAACCTGTATCGAGTGAAGGTGATTGAATCGCCCGATGCCGCAGGACATTGGCTGGACTAACCTGGCTATCATGATGTAGAGGCCTTTTATGAACCGACCCTTTCGTTGACGGCCGCCAACGCATCCGTCCCGCTTCCGCGCGTGTATACCGTCATGATGATTGACGCGGGCCATCCGGGGGCAGACCAAAGCCATGGCCAACGACGACACTGGCTCATCAATGGGGCGACCATCCCTGGTATGTCGTCTGACACGTGAACGGACCTGGTGCTGATTGACAAATGAAAGCGGCTTCAAATTCAAACGTGTCCATGGTAGGAGCCACGACGGTCACCCAGTGGATTCCGCCGAATCCTCCTGTGGGGGATGGGCCACATAGGTTAGCCCGTCTTGTGCACGCATTTTGGAAATCGAAAGTTGACAAGTAGCCGATAGATATGTGGTTATCGTGTTTGCTCAGCCGGCCGACTTTTTGGCTCCAGCGGACCTCTCCCTTGCGAATACTGGCGGGGGTGTCTTCTCGGTTTTGGGGTACGTTAGGGTGAGTTCCCGAGGCCTGTGTCGGTGGAAGATTTGACCGACTGAAACGAATGGCGCATCCAGTCCACGAAGCTGGGTGCTGTCGTCGCAGTGAGTACCGCATACTCGAATAGAAGCTGGATCGAGCTGATGCTGTCGTCGGTAGGCTTCCTATTTCACATGCCAGCGAGGTCCCGCGACGGCCACTCTTCCACCGACAAGTGCGGTAGTTTCTGAGACACTCCCTGGGTGGAAGGGTGCAGTTCAGCCAACAGCAGCAATAGCACAGAAAGCAAACTCAGGTCTAAGCACAACCCGTAACGCGCTGGCCCTATTCCTCGCTCCAATCATGGGTTTTCTAGCTTTGTGATGTGGTGAGGTTTGTATAATACCGGGCATGAATTCACAAACATTGGTTGTTCAATAGATATGGTTCCTCGAAAGAACCGGCGATGGAAAACTTGATGGAACACGGGAAAGATGATGACAGTTGATAAATGATCGAATCTCCAAAGATGTAGAAAATATGTATCTTCAGGCGAGATTAGCCACATCGTAATGTCATTCACGAACTGGACGTAAATGATCGTTTCTTCTGGTTCTTCGTCGGGTTGACCATCGATTGCGATGGGGCAGCTTGACCCATAATACGCCAGTGCATACTTGAAACCTGAGAAGACACAATTTTGATCAGAGTAATCAGGCAGAAATCCTCCCCGTCCTGTTTCAAAGTTCACCGCGTCGCGTCATCTGCTAGTACTTGTGAAGGTTTCACCAATTGGACTGCTAGTAACCACTGAGGACTGTGTCTGTGGGAAACTGCATCATGGAGCGAAGAACCATCATGGGGCTGAGATACTTATGAAGCATATGCGGACCTACCAGCACCGGCTCTTTCATTTCACCTCAACCACAACAGTTTCTTGAACGTGACAAGTTATTCCTTATTCCAGGCTGGACCCGTCAGGTCCAAGTTTGTCAGCAATTGGGCGGTTCGCCGGGCCGCTTGCCATGCGTGGGAGAAATTGTCGCTTATCTGTTTGATAACCACCTTTCTTGCCCCATCTTGCCTCCCTCACATCTGTATGCCCTTAAAAATCCTTGAAATTCGCTCAAGTAACTCTCCGTACTTGTCGTCAGCTTCGTTAGGGTTCCGGATGCGAGGACGACCAGGTAAAATTTAACTCTTCGGCGCTGCTTCGCATTTGTGAGAACGGTTGACTTCCAGCTTCAGGACGTTCAGGTATCCACGCGGCCCCTTTCTGCTTGTTGCTTATGTGTTAATCCGAGAGTTTGTGAAACAGTCACAATTTCTTACCTGTACTGACCTTAGGCTGCTTTGTGCATCACACGAGGTCCCGGGGAGATACATTAGGCGGCGTACTACATCGCGAATGGCAAGAGGTGTGGGATTCGCCCAATCACCGCTGTCGAGGAGGAACTTTCTGCCTTCCCACCCTCTTCACTCTCTTTCGAAACCCCAATTTTGTGAGAAGCTGTGTCGTGAACGTCACTGAGAACGGACGTGGCGAGATACGGTTCCTCGCGCTGTTCGACCATTTCTTGCACAACGATGGGTCGGATTGCTGCCACAGCCCTGTCTTTCGCTTCTCGCATGGGTTTTCTTACAGGCGACAACTAAGGATGACGTACTCCATGCTGCCGATATTATTGACAGGTGCGTCACGGTGTGATGGCAAATGAGTGTCACTTTGCTAACGGTCAGTGATAGGTTGTAGAGGGATGTGGCTAACGAGGAATAGCGTTTGGCGGGCATGCGAGTAGACCCTATTATCCCACGGTAGTATCGCAGACAGACGGGCGACGTGGGACCAAGTCTCAAACTTACAGAGCGTTTGGGACACCCTATATCATGGATCAACGGAACATACTGTTTATACAACCTTTACAACAAGTATCTTGTTGAATCTGTACAATTACAACAGGAGTAGAAACCAGACCCCATCCATTACTGCATGCTAGCCTGAGTCGTCAATATTCTGGAACAGAGCCCGACTCGTGAGTCAGCTACTAAACCATGAAGAGAAGAAACCCACGTCATCACATTCATCTCGGAAGTCAGCTTCAGAAAGTAATCGCCCATTGAGAAGTTTCCCCATGTGCGTTGGTGCAAAACCCATACCCCTCCTTCGAAGACCCACTAACGTCCTCAGTGAATCCAGTGGCGTGGTTTGGAAACTGTCAACGCTCCAGTGCTTTGGTCGATTGTCCGGCGAAATGAACCCATCGCATCCAGCCTCGACACCGCCTTCGCCTTGCAGATCCCTTGTGTACACGCAAAGGAAACGACACAATCGGATGTATGTCTCATAATCCTTCAGGTATAGCTGTCCAGCGAATACGTTCAACTGGTCCATGAGGGCTGAAGGGGGAGTCCAACCAGTGGGTACCGCAGGGATGCTGTACAAGGCAAGGTCGTCGCATGGTTTCGTGGACTTGGTGAGGCGGGGTGTATACAGATGGAGGCGAACTTTGTCACTCGACCTAATATGTGGTAGCAAGTGGTTGGCTTCGTGGGGGCTCAGGATGACAAGTACTTCCTTGCGCGCCCTTTCCCCGGAAACAACCCACATCACAGGGCGCAAGTAGTCATCCACCTTTCCCGATAATTTGACGGTCTTTTGAAAGTCCGTTGTTGCCAATATGGATGGACTCCATATATGTGCCTCGCTGACAGCCGCAGAGGTTACGCTGAGTGCTTCGAAAACTTGACAAAAACCTTTGCTGCCCGTGGGAATAACGCCTGTTTTCACAAAGTTGATGACATCTGGATGAGTTGAATGGATTGCTGGTGGTACGCTTGGAGCCCGTTCCACTTGACGTTCCCGTTCAGCTTCGTGAACGACTTCCCGCTCTTGTTCTTCATCCATGCTCACATCACGGAGAGACAGAATCCCAAGCTCGTTGCAACGTTGACGGATGCCTGGCACGGTCAACAAGGTCGAGTTCGAAGTCTTGCGGGGCCCATAAAGGTCGTCCAACTTCTTGGCTTCCGGTTGGAGCCACTTGCCCAATAGCTCCTCGGAGGAGAGCTCATCTTTACAGAAACTCGTCCAAACTGCATAGCGGGACGTATGGTCCGCCCCTTGCTGTGCCCAATGAGGCGCCCGTTGTTGGATATCATCACATGTCTCTCGTATAGCCCATTGTAGAATGTCTGCGGTATCGATGTCATCCATAGAGCTTTTGCCAGCCACAGAGCGAATACGTCGATCTATTTCGAGAGGCGCGAAAAACATGATGGAGTGGTCGTGACCGAGCTTCCGCATCCTCATACACGCTACGAGCGACACATAATCAAATTCGTGGATCGAAATGGCGCTAAAATTGTACATACCCTGAACCAAACGATCTTTTGTGACTTTGGGACCTAGCGTGACGCCAGCGCGGAACCCGGTCGGAAACTTGATGTCGGTGCCACGTGTATGAGCATCATCAAGGTACACGACACATTGGTCCAACTGCTGTGCGAATGGTGACGATATCAGAAGCTGCGTGTTGCCGTCTCGCGTGACCGCCACCAACTCGTCATCCTCATTGAAATAAATGGCTGCCAATGCGTCCGTGCTGATGGCTAGCCACGCTCTGGCTAGTTCGTGATTTTGAAGATCGAGCATCTGGGCGCCGACGTCCAATAGGACACGAATCTTGGGTTCTTGGGCCACTAGGATCTCGAGGAATGCAGAAGTGGTCCGCCGCTCGCCGGTCTCACGGGTCATGCACATGTAGTTCTTATTCTCCGGCTGCAAAAGATATGACAGCACCTTGGCATTGGTTCCTCGCTGATGATCGGGGTCGCGTTGAGTGATGTGGAGCGGTAATAGATATCGACCATCATTCGTTCCCGAAAATCCTAGCGTGGTTGAGTCAACATTTCTCGGCGATGGAAAGTATATCATGAAACTCGACATACCAGTCAGTATACGTTCTTTCCTCTCTGCCAAATCCCAACCTGAACATGACAGTTTCGAAGGAAACTCCTTGGCCTCTTTCGGAAACACGACACTCGAAAGATAGAAATCAATCGTCGCCCGATTCCGCTTGAAGAGAGGGAATAGAGACTTGCGCCATTGTTCTGACGACTTGATGTTGACTCCAATTAAGGTCCGCAGATAATCCGGCACGGCGGGACAATCTCTAACCCAGAGATCGTAGTCCATGGTTGGGTCATCCTGTTTGAGTAAAAATTCAAATGAAAGCTTCAGCTCTTTTTCGCTGAGACCACCGTAGTAGTAAGAGAGGCAGGTAAGGATGATGGCGATATCCGGATGTCCAAACTCGGCCCGTTGTGCTGGGACGTCTTTCGCTCTATAAGGAACTGCAAGCATTGTACGCGTTGGTGCCAGGCCATAGTCTACCCGCCACCGTCGCTCTCGGAAAGCATACAAAAGAATGCCAGTGGCCAAGAGGCCACGCAACAGAAGCAGACCACCCCGCAAAGATGTTCGCCGAGAGTAATCCTCTACCAATTGGACTTTCGCGGAAGGGACGTCATCACATGATATGAAACTTCGGATTGCGTCCCTAAGGCCCGAGCGAAGCTGTCCAAAGTTGAAGTTCGGAAGAAGACCATCAAGAACGTCTTGCACTATCCATGAGATTAACCTCTTGCCAGCGTCTCCGTGCAAGATTCGAAGGTGGGGGAAAGATCCGGATGGTCCAGGCTCATACTCTACTCCATGCGGGAAAAGATCTTGGAGGGAAGACGCGTGTCTGCTCACGAGGCAGAGAACTTGTTGGGTAGTGGTCCAGCGTTCAGGGAAGCCTTCCATATGTTGCTGAAAGCCAATGGTATACACCAATTGATAGCGAACATGAAGAATTTCGTCGCTCTCATCTAAAACGTCTCGCGAATGAGAATGGATCCACCTCTGAAGCTCCAGAAGCGGGTCCGCCAAATCCGTCTGTGGCAGCTGCTTCTCCACGCTCACTAGCCTGAGCGACAAAATGTGCTCCGGTTGGACGACCAGTATGCCGCGCTCCTTCATGCATTCCGACATAATTTCACGAAGGGTGATCACTTCCTGATGATCGACCTTGAGGGATCGAGAGAATGGGAGGAAGTATATTCGCCTGTTAACGAGTCCACCAAGGCGATCCACCAGAAGATGAAACATCTGTGCCGTCAACGCTTTCGGGACAATGACGCGGACGAGTTGGGTACCATCAGCAAGAGCCGCGACGACGATGGGGACGATCACGGATGACTTTCCCTCGCCCATATTGAGTTGCATGGCCGTATTGTCGCCCGAGCGCGGTGATGTCATCTCATCAGCAACCTCAGCTTGAACGCGACGGACCAGAAAACCGCCTTGCAGCTGAGGTGTGGCGTCAGCCGGTACGTAATCCCACCACCTGAGAAACGCACCTGGATCAGCAACCAGTCTGGATGCACTTCAGCGTCCCAACCATCGCATCCTTCATTCTGCAGTTCTCTGCGAAGTTCTTCGGGAAGATTGTCGAAATGCAGTTGAAGCAATCTCCGAGCACGTTGTACCTCGAGCGCCAGTAGAGTCAACCGTATAAGAGATACCTTCCAATTATCGGGGAGAACAGTTGGCGAATTGGAAGCGAGAGACCGAAAGAGTGTCTGTGCGGTGATGCGCGGCCATTGACCAGACAGTTCGAGTGCTATTTCGCTCTGGCTTCTCGGTAAAAGATGCTGCTTGACGTAGTCCAGGCCTTTGGTGTAGGTGTTTTTGCACCGAGAGTAGTGTGCCACCAGGATCTCCGAATTAGGGAGCTTCAAGTTCGTCGCCTGGGCTCCAAGGCAATTCTCATTTTCAAAGCACTCAGCACTAGCGCGGAGGGCCGAGACATATCGATCCTGGAACGTATCTATTGCGTTCGCTTCAACCGTGGAGATTAGTCGGTACAACGGGGCGGAACGAGAGAACGTGGTGTTCCTGGCGGCCTGGGCGAGGGGATGTGGAGGCAACTTATCACGTGCTTGTAACAATGGCGCAGGTCTGACGAATAGCTGATCCATCGTCAGCAACCAAGAGGTTCGAGGAGGGATGATTTGCGACGGCTGAAATAAGTATCGATGAGTTGAAGAGCCTGAGGCCTGAGAGTATGTATCGTTCAAGATGTCCTGGACACGATCAAGATGTTCTTTGAGCTTGAGATTACGATAGCAGTTGGAAAGTTGCCTCCGAACGTTGGACATGAAATTTGACACATCGTATAGAGTGGGGTTGAGTGAACACAGTGGAGGACTCTCGCATGGCCGAGCGTCCCAAGCGTTCAATAGACGGTCTACTGTTGATTCGGCGTCCGAGTCGCGTCTGTTGTTATACATCTTGAGTCGACGTTTTCGTAAGCTCTTGGGACTTTCTCCCGTCTGTGCAGGTTCGTCGCTTTCAGGACTACATTCAAAGGAACGAGCACAGTCGGAAACATAGCCTCGCAGGGTATCGGGGGAAGGGCAGTACCCTTCTGCAAGTTTGTAAGAGTCATAACACGGCGGATCCTCCAACTGGAAGAATGGATCCGACGCAAAGGCAACGAATACGGGGACCAAGTCGGCAAGCTCTGACGAGGCGTACGCCATAGCGGGCAGCGAAAAAAGCAACTGGTACCACTTTCCCTCGTCGTCTCTTCGCAGGAGTTCGTACGCCTTTAGCCAAATCAATGGAAGATCTGGAGCCAACCACGATTTGTCATATTGAAGAGACAAAGTAGCATCCCCAGACACGGTCCTTTTCCACGATTCTGCCATGCTCAGGACACCATGCTTTGCAGCCGTTGCACTGGGAGTTCGATGGTGAACAGCAGTTGCTGCGATACAAGCACGTTGCTCTCCAACTTCGATTAGGTCTCTAGCGTGGTACCAGAGATCGAGAGTTGTCTCTGAGGGTTGACCAGAAACATCGGATGGGGATAGATACGCAGCTCGTTGTGCACTGCGTCCAAGCAGGTGATCGTCGCGCACCGGGAATGCTTGAAACAAAGAGCTGGACTGGCTTTCATGGAATAATTGAACCCTCTCGCGGTGCTCCTTGATTGACTTCGAAACGGTGTACAACTCATGGTGTTGAGAGCTTGCTGGAAGGTTGAGCCATCCCACCTTCTGCATACGCCTGAGATGTACGGGGTACCATGTGCGCATGGGGTATAGGGACGCGACTAAGCTCAGCAGCTCCGCTTCCCGGGAACCGAACTTCATGACGGACCAACAACCGGCTGAACGAAGTAGAGATAATGCTTCCTCCGTACCCAATCTGCCTGTAAGCGGATCGGGGCCACACCCGCTGGTCAGAGCATGCAGGTAGGCACAGTACAGCTTGTTTGTCAAACTGGCATTTCCTGTGAGGCAGCCTAGCTCAATGTCAATTCTGTAGGTCTGGTACGTGACCCGCTGAAGTGCACGATCATGGGTATTGATCTCGACGCGGACATGATGGTTGTTCATCTTGAAGGAAACGTCGCCCTCGGGGATGAGGACACACCGGGGAACGAGCTCAACAGCACCAACATCTCTGACCTTTGGCCGGAGCACAAGGCGATTGACTAAACCAAATAGGGTCCCAATGGACTGGTTCTCGTCGTAAACCATGCCCCGCATGTTGCAAGATTGGAGGTCGCCATCCTCGTCGACGTAAAAGGACAAGCCATAACGGG
>JBBPMO010001216.1:0-11561 GCA_038090315.1 Xanthoconium stramineum
CCCATGAAATCAGGTACCCATGGGTTGGTGGGTATGGGTAAGAGGTGGGTTGGGTATGGGTTGGTGCTGTGATACCCATGGGTTTACCCATGTCCTTCCCTAATAGTTCCTAGCCTTCTTCAAGCTTTCTTCATTTGGTTCCTTCCAGAATCTCCTCGTTGGCTCATATCAAAGGGAAGAAGAGACGAAGCTTATGCCATCCTTATCCAGTATCATGCAGAGGGTGACAAAAACTCAGAATTCGTCAAGGCTGAGTATGCTCAGATCAAGGGGATGCTGGAAGCAGAAGTAAAGATTGCCCAGGTGAACCCGAAGGCTATGACACCGGGAATGCGAAAGCGGACCATCATTGCAGCTTTTCTTGGTCTGTCTGTCCTGTGGTGTGGAGTTGGACTAGTTTCGTAAGTCCTATTTGTTGCTGGCGCTGGGTTGATACTTTATTACCAACAGAACATTCCTTCCTCTTACTTTAGACAGCATTGGTATTCATGATAACGGGACAAAAAATATCATTAGCCTTGCAAGAATCTCTTGGAGCCTCGTCAATGGTACATTCATCGTCTTCATGGTTCCTCAATACCCCCGACGGAGCGTATTTTTGGTAACGTAGTCATTGATTATTCCTCACGTCATCCCCCTGACCTTTTCATAGGCGTGTACTATCTCCCTCTTTGTTATATTCGTTGCATGGACAATTGCTACCGCAGAGTATTCGTCCACTCACAGTAAGAGCTCCGCTCTATTTGTCCTTGTGTGAGTATCCCTACCACTGAAAACAGGGTCTCATCTCACCATACGTTCTGTAGCCTCATCTTTTGTTATAGTCCAGCTTACAACCTAGCATTCACCGCCTTACTTTACAGTAAGCATTAAGCCGCCTTTCTCACTCTTTGACTCGACAAACTGAGGTGTCAACAGCCTACCTGGTCGAACTTTTCCCCTTCCATGTTCGAGCCAAGGGTATCACCATCTTCCAGTGGTGTTGCCGTGGTGCGGCGTTTGTGAACCAGTTTGTGAATCCTATCGGTATTGACATCGCAGGTATGCCCGTCTGCTCTCTGTTTTGATAGTTGTGATAAAGTTCAATGTGTTCTCGATAGGCTGGAGATGGTACATCGTGTAAGGTTTCTGTTGGGGACGTAAACAGGCACCTGAGCAATGTTAGATATTGTGTATGGAATGCATTCCAGATCGTGTTCGTCTACTTCGTGTTCCCCGAGACGTCGGGGCGGACTCTCGAGGAACTGACGTTCTGTAAGTATCAGTGCTGATACTCAAATATTTTTATTTGCTGACACTTCCATAGTATTTGAGGGTGATCTCAGGCAGGAGCTACCCGAAGATCCTGAGTGCGATGCATTGCTAGTATGTGCCGACTCGGAGAACATGGTGCTATAGGAAACTGACCGTGTCCAAGGATAACAGGGAACCTTCATGATTGTTGTCAATCCTGGTGTGAGCACAATGGCAATCCTCAATGCTCGTTGTATTAAGTACTTCACGAAACGAACGGGAATGTGCTTGTT
Organism: Xanthoconium stramineum; assembly: GCA_038090315.1. Taxonomy (NCBI): domain Eukaryota; kingdom Fungi; phylum Basidiomycota; class Agaricomycetes; order Boletales; family Boletaceae; genus Xanthoconium; species Xanthoconium stramineum. The sequence goes on from JBBPMO010001216.1 coordinate 1,527, forward strand.
GGTAGCCACATAGGCAACGTATTACGATCAAATGAACAAACCCAGATGAGAACCAAGCACTGAATCGTATATACGAGCATCCTGACTGCAGAGGGTGGGAGTATGAGACCTCTTCACTCATGGCACCAGGCTTATGTACTACCTCATGACGCTGAGTTCCGCATCTGATGGTCATGGTCCATACTATGAGTCCTTACCTTAGATGCAGAAACATGTTGCGCATCGTTCGAAGCCAACTAGTAACTCAAAATCGGATGTTTGTTTGGCAGTTGTCTCATGTCTCCAACGTGAACCACTTACATGTTTCCTTGCCCTTCTTCGCAGCACAAGCACCAGGCTTGCATGAGCTATCAGGTTCTCACACCACACGTCCTCGACTATGAAGACACAGAGCCTTGGGATTGTAACCGTTGACAGTGTCACAGTGAATTTCCGCGGGAATCTAGTAATAAGCATTACAACATACTACGGTTGTCGCGCACCACACGCCCTATCGCCGACACTCAGACGAAACACCTAGCCAACAGGTTCTTGAAATTCCCAATCTGGAAGATTCAGGGCTCGTGCCTCTCAACTGGAGTCACGGTAGAATTGCCCCCATTACATCCTCGCCGTTGGCCGCTATCACAATGGACTCGTGGAGGGACGAACAGCCCGAAGGAAGTCGTGCCGAAATAGAAAGCAACGACCGGATTGTCTCTCGGCTCGCACAACAAGACAAGGTTCCCTGGTATAACAAACCATCCCTTCGACTCTTATATTTCCTGATGGGTCTGGCCTGTCTCGGAGTAGAGATGACAACTGGGCAAGTACTTGCATCACGTTCAGTGGTAAACTACTGACAGAAAGAAAGGTTTGATGTATCTATGATAAATGGTCTGCAAGCCGTACCCTCTTGGCTTGAATGTGAGATGGTTGGTCTCCTAGTTAACGTTTGATGGAACTGACTCGAGGGACAGATTACGACCACCCTCGTTCTGCCTCTCTAGGTCTCATGGCTTCCATGTATTCTCTAGGCTCTGTTGCTGCTCTTCCGTTTGTTCCCAACCTTGTTGATAAACTCGGAAGGCGATACCCGATCTTGCTTGGAGGCGTAATGTCGATAGTCGGAGGTATCCTTCAGGGATCTGCATTGAATTGTAAGTGGTTGAGGTGTTTACAAACTGGAGCACATTTATCATCTTGAAGCCTGGTAGTTACGATGTTTATCATTGCCCGTTTTATCCTCGGGTTTGCGAGTGTCCTCAGCACAGTAGCTGCCTCTTCTTTGGTCGGAGGTAGGGCAATGTGAATTGAACCTTATGCCAGTCGCTGAGTTGTGCGCAGAACTCTCCCATCCCAATGAGCGAGCGGTAATGGGCTTCCTCATTCTTACCTTTTATGACCTTGGTAGGTTGAACATCGTCAACACGGTTATGTGACTGATGCATCCTAGGTGCTATGATTGCTGCTGGAGTGACCCTCGGGACGTTCGCCATGACAAGTAATTGGGGGTGGAGAATCCCATCGCTCCTTCAGGCAGCCCCTAGTCTCCTTCAAGTCTCCTTCATTTGTTTCCTCCCAGAATCACCCCGTTGGCTTATATCTAAGGGAAGAGGGGATGAAGCATACACTATACTTGTGAAGTATCACGCAGAAGGAGATCATGAATCGGAATTCGTCAAGGCTGAGTATGCCCAGATCGAGGAGACGCTTGAAACAGAACTGAAAAACGCCAAGATGAACCAGAGTGGGGTATTGTCTTCTCCAGGAATGCGGAAGCGAGCCATTATCGCAGCTTCCCTCGGATTGTTCACTCAGTGGAGTGGGATCGGATTGATTTCGTAAGTCCCTTTCAGTTTCCTTTTATTAGACTCGTCCACTTATCATCATGACAGGTACTTCCTGTCACCAATCTTGGACTCCGTCGGCATGCATGACAACCAGACAAAGAATATCATTAACCTTGCTACATACTCTTGGAGCCTTGTTAATGGTACACTTATTGCGTTCATAGTGCCTCGATACCCTCGAAGGAAGATGTTTTTAGTAAGTTATGTAGTGTTCGATGAAATTGTTCTTCTAACATTTCTGTAGGCATCCACTATCTCCATCTTTGTCGTATTTACCGCGTGGACAATAGCTAGCGCAGAGTATTCGTTCAGTCATGACAAGCGCTCCGCACAAGTAGTGCTCATGTGAGGACTCTAGGTCATCAGAGATGGTGTTCCCATTCTCATCCCACATCCATAGTCTCATATTCTTGTATAATCCGGCATACAACCTAGCGTTCAATGCCCCTTATGGTAAGAATTGTGTTGTCTATGTTTTCTTGTTTTGACGTGACGAACGTGGTATAAATAGCTTACTTGGTGGAACTTTTCCCATTTCATGTCCGAGCCAGGGGTATCACCATCTACCAGTGGTGGGCCCGTAGTGGGGCATTCCTCGGTAGCTTCCTAAACCCCATCGGGGTCGACCTTGCTGGTATGCTCTTCTGTTACGTTCGTCCGACTTATAGTGATAAAGCCGATGGAATTCGATAGGTTGGAGATGGTATATCTTGTAAGCTTTGTTTTAAAGGACGCAAGACGACAAGTGCTGAAAGACGTTAGCTATTGCGTGTGGAACGCTTTCCAAGTCGTATTCATCTATTTCATGTTTCCTGAGACGTCGGGGCGGACGCTTGAGGAGCTGACGTTTTGTAAGTGTTGATACTCAGTCATCTTTTGTCACTGACGTCTCCATAGTGTATGAGGACGACCACAGGCAAAATGTCTCCGGAAATTCTGAGCTCGCAGCGCTGCTAGAACATGCAGAGAGTCACTCATGAGGTGATAGAGGATATTTGAAGGCAAGTATCTTTGTAGGCCAAAGAGATGCCGTCGACTCACGCAAGGCAACGCCAGACATCAGTGACTTGATCTGTCATGTTGACATGATGTAGTATATACACATCATTCATACCCGTGTATCTGAGGCGGATTGCGCAAACTCTGAAGCTGCCATAGCGATCGTGATATGTTCTTTATTGCCCCGGAACAACGCCAGAACACAAGACATACATAAGTAAATGGCCGTCCGAATATACTCCCAAGAAATAAACCATGTTCCAACGCTCGACACCGACAGAAGTCCTGAATCAAACCATCTGTTCACTATCCCCGAGCAGTTCACGCTGAGTCGCTGCCGAGTGATCCATAACACTCTCCACAACCTGGCCCTCCTCTATTAACCCGAATCCAGTGTCGATGCCTTGCCATCGGTCCTGAAGGTCACGATCATACATTTCTCGTATGTTTATGATAAACCGAGGCATGATGGCACACGAAAGTGAATAACTAAGGGTATCCAAGAATAACGCTGAACCAGCGAGAGGCAATCGGATTGCATTGACGATATTGAAAAGCACATTCCTGGTTTAAGGGAAAGAGAGAAAGCACAGAGGTAGTTGGATTTTTTTTGGGGGGGACGATGGGAAGACAAAAGGCAAACGATAGTCATCAGTACAAAAGTGACATAACGAAACAAATGATACGTACACGACGAGATATACAGCCCCCTCCCTCAATAGTAACTTCATAATCCAGTTCGTTTGCCAACATTTCGTTAGTTTGTACATATCAGCCGACTGTTTTAAGGCTGGGATGGCAGTGAGAATCAACAACATAGCCCCTAGAATGAATCTAGGAAATGCTCTGTATGTTGGCGAGGGTGCTGTGCGAGGCGTGTAGTTGCAATATCTATGATTAAGAACCTGGACGACTGTCACTGAAGAAAAAATAATTGAGTGTTGAAGTCTTCACCTGGGCTTTCGCCAAGCAGAAACGTACCTGAGAGTGTCCTATTAGGGTAATTGTAGACACCTTCCCAAACAGCAGAGATGATAACTTGTGGCACGTAAAAGAACAAGAGGACCCCCATGATTATTCTGGATTGGTTCCACACTGCACAAACACGCAGGATCATCACCACTGTGATATGAATCAACACGGAGGAAGGCAGGGTAAGTAGGATGGTAGCCAGACTCACGATCGGCAGCGGCGAGGAAGAAGATATAGCCCCAGTCACCGACCACAAGCATAGCAGTACCTTCGAAACAGTATCCAGACATCGCACTAATGTTGAGAGCCGTGAAGGGTACACTTACACCTACTTAGCTGTTAGAGTCAAACATCACTTGTCGAGATCTGGGCACGTACATCTGTCACAGCATGATCATCAGCAATGGGTTAGATATTAACTGGACAAACAAACTGTGACAGGCCCGGGTACAAAGGCAGTACCGACTACTCTGCTAGTCAGTGTCATTGATCTTGAACGTAGCCAGTGCAGTTCAACATACTGAGTGCAAGCGTGCTTCAAAATAGACCATCAATTAGTTATGTTTCCAGGTTAGTGCAATGGTGCTTTTAGACCCACATAACCCAACAAAGACCGACGTAACGAACCTAACGGGAGTCAGTGTCAAACACATGCACGCATAAAGTCTTATACATACGACAATGAACAATGCTGAGACCCGGGTCCAAGGTCTGCACTGTAGTAGAGTTAGGGACACGGAATTCGCCAAGTAACTGTTTGGTCTTCACCCAAATGTTTTCTATCTTTAACGATTGTTAGTCTTGTAAAACAAGAGACAGGAGGCGAAGTGGCTTACCTCTCTCGACAAGGTGAGAACTGGCATGCCAAGTCATCTTCAAAACGAGAATGACATACCCCTACATGGTTTAACACTCACTGTAATCATATCCAACGGCGGTGATTATTACGACTACGGTGTCGGTCCATAAATTGTTCTTTGATACTGGGTCAAAGTTAAGTGACATACCAGCTGCGAAGCAATTCATCTGGACGTCTTGGACAGCGGACTCCAAAGAGGTAGACATATGAGAAACACTAGCAGCGAGCCTGCGAAGGCCGACAAACAATCAGAGAAAGAGTGGAGGCTGGTCGACTCAGAGCGCAGTCATCGCTGCCCAGCCTCACCGGGCTTTCATGCTGGCAGCGACTCCGAGATAGATCGGCTCTTAACAAGTCCCGCCAACACAGCCCCCGTTCCTCTCCAAAGACTGCCGGGCGTGACATTATTGAATAACAGCCTCAGCGTCTGTCCCACACAAAACTGCGGTTGCATGGCAGTGGAGCTGGACACGACATGCAAGTACCAAGTCATCCAACAATAAGCATATGTAAGTCGAAGGAAGCCGGGACCTGATCATTCACAGGCCCACAATGCAACTACGAAGGCTTCATGCCACCCTGTAGTGCAACCATTTTCCTTCAATTGTCCACTGCAGCGTCATCCGTACGTCCTAACAGTGGGCCCCGTTCATAATCCATGAGTGCCTCCGCTTGATCACCCTCGTACACTGTGAAGGCGTCAGCAACAAAAGACCAGCTCCTCCAGAGTCCGTCCTGATGTCTCCGGGAACATGAAGTAGACAAAAACAACCTCAAAGGCAACCCACACGCAATAGCTGAATCTTTCAGTATCCACCCGTTGCATTTTGATGGCAGCTTACACAATGTAGTATCTCCAGCCTATCACTCCGCGCTCATTATGATCACAGATAAGATCAACGAGGTCAAAAACGTACCCGCGGCCTCGATTCCGATAGGATCCACAAACTGAGTGACGAAGCCTGCAATGCGGGACCACCACTGGTAGATGGTAATCCCCTTGGCCCGAGTATGGAAAGGGAAAAGCTCAACCACGAAAGCTACGCATCTCGTTAGGAGGTTCATGATGACCAAGATACTACCCACTATATGTCAGTGCACAAAATCCTATATTATAAGCAGGACTGTATAGAAAGATGAGGCTGAGAAAACACATGGTGAGCTTGGAAGCGCTGCGCTCTTCAACGAACAGCAACACTCACGCAAGCACTATTTGGGATGAAATTAGGCTGTGGGTCAGTGCATATTGTGCACTGGCCATGGTCCAAGCAATAACGACGATTGAGAGAGAGATAGTAGACACCTGAAGAAGGGCTTAGCACAGGTACGAGAAATAGTCTGAGGTTATGCATTACTCACCAAATATATCCTCCGTCGCGGGAATCTGGATACTATCAACGCAAGGAATGTACCGTTAACAAGGCTCCAGCCACCTTTTGCGAAATTAATGATATTCTTCGTCCGATTATCATGGATCCCGATGTTATCCAAGACTGGAGAGAGGAAATATCTGTAACCATGATAAACGTACCGTCTAGCAGGATGAAAGAGTGGGTAAGGCCGCCATGGCTCACGATATTAATCCATTGCCACTCCACTGGGTAAACAAACCAAGGAAGGATGCGATGATGACCCGCTTTCGCATCCCTGTAGTCGACAACACATCCTTCCAGTTCATCTCTGCGTTCTTCAGTTCTTCTCCGAGGGTCTCCTCGATCTGAGCAAACTCCGCCTTCACAAACTCTGAGTTTTCGTCCCCTTCTGCATGATATTTTACTAGGATGGCGTACGCTTCGTCGCCTCTTCCTTTAGAAACGAGCCAGCGAGGAGACTCTGGGAGGAACCCGACAAAGATGACTTGAAGTAGGCTGGGAACTATTTGGAGGATAGACGGAATTCTCCAACCCCAGTTATTGCGCATGGAAAAAGTCGCAAGGATCACTCCGGCCGAGGTTAAAGAGCCTGGGAAGACTCAGCTTAGTTCCCTGCCATAGTCGATGACAACTTCGACTTGCCAATCGCGTATGAGGTGTTGAAAAGCGAGCCCATGGTTGCCCGTTCCTTGTGATGCGATAGCTCTTTGCATCGCTTCATCATGATGGACAAGGAGCAACTCTAAGAAACCGCAACGCACCTCCAATCAAAGAAGAAGCGGCTACAATGGCGAATACAATCCCAAAGCCCAAGATAAACCGAGCGATGATAAACATCGTAACTAAGAATCCGAAATGAAAACACTCTAGAGTTTTGGAGCATCGGTCGCTTACCGTTCAACGCAGCTCCTTGCAGAATACCCCCAGATATCATCAATATACTACCAAGTAGTATGGAATTCCGCCTCCCGGACTTATCGACAACTGAAGGGACGACCGGAACGGCAACAATAGCACCCAGCGAATACATGGCAGACATGAGACCGAGCAAAGCAGAATGAGGGTAGTGAAAATCTGCAATCTAACTTGGTCATTTATGTACAATATGAGGTGAGGGACTATCTGACATTCGAGCCATGAAGGCACCGCCTGCAAACCGTTTAACATGGACGCATCAAAACTTCTGCAGTCAACGTGGCGCAGTCAAAGGGGTACCAAGAAATACTTACCCACTCGTCATCTCCACTCCTATGCATGTGAGGAACATCAAAAGATACAAGAGTCGGAGGTTGGGTTTCCTATACCACGGGACTTTGTCTTGCCGGGCGAGTTGAGAGACAGTTCCATCGTGGCCGGATCTCCGAGAGGCCATATTGAGGACGACGCGAGGACGTATCTTGAAACTTGGGGTCTGAAGTTCCCACAAACTGTTGGAGAACAGCCCGTAGACATAGAGTAGTTCCCTGGTTTCCTTATATGGACATTGGTGTTTACTTGTGCGTTGCGTTCGCCGCGTATACTTTCCTCCAGTCTCGTACCACGTCGACTGGAAGTAAGCCACAGATACTTGCTTTACATTACTGACATGACCTAGTACTCGTGTTTGCGGGCTTTTACAGGGAATCACGATGCCGGAGTGCTTTCGCGTGACCTTAACGCCTTAGGCTCCAAGATGTAAAGAGTGGACAGCTTCCATAGCCCAAGATACCGTTTATGGAGTTACAAAACCCCGGGATCCCGGACCGGCCTGGGAAGTTGGCACCAGGCTGGGTTCAATGAAGCTGGTGTTTCCGGTGACCGGACTAGTCCCGAGCTGCTGATCGCACCGTTGAGTCGGATTTGAAAGTCATTGTTACCTGACATTGAGGGAAGAAAAAGCACCTCTCAAAACTGGCAGAATGGCACAGATAAGCATTGCAAATGTCACTTCGGATCAGTGCAAAACCCTTCAAATCAGTGACAATTGCTGTCACTGACGTCCTCGTCTCTGCTAGTAGAATGAATGAATCAGTGACACTGCTACTGAAAAATACGTACTCTACTAATTCTTATTAGCGTGCCGAGCAGTTATAAAATACAACCGCATCACTTATATAGGGTACTCCCGCGCCGGGTCACTCAACAGCCACAAGTGTGAACAGCCAGTACACGTTGGATTGCTCAATGAGTATATAGCGCGGGTACAAGAATGCTAAAACTACTCAATGGCCATGCCTCACAGGGGTATACCGACGGTCTTGGAGCTGGGATGCACATCGTGGCCCGCGGGTTGACTTCCTGCCGATAACTGATCAGGTGGCCAAGATCAGCAGAAGGTAGAGGTGGTTGCGCTCGAAGGGCCGCGATCAATGTGGGAAACGAGCGATGGCGCTCGAAAGGTCGTGGTCGTGGTCGTGGTCGTAGTCGAAAATGAGCAGTCGTGCTCGAATGACGGAAATCAAGGGAAGAGATGAGCGATCGAGCTCATGGGGCCGTGATCGAGGTGGGCGACGAGCAACCACACTCGAATAGATATGGTTGAAGTAGAGGACGAGCGATCGCGCACGAAATAGCACGGTCGAGGCGGAAAACGAGCAGTTGCGCTCGAGCGAACACGGTGGAGCTGGGAAATGAGCGCTGTGTTCGAGGAGATAAAGTCAACTGACGTTGTCATAGACAGTATCGTCGACACAAACTATGCAAGTGGGTACAGCGGCAAGGCTGGAATGTACCCCCAACCAGCGTCGGCTCGGTCCAGCGGTCAATGAGCCACCTCATACATGTATTGGGTGGAATCGTCTTCACAGGAGGCTGTGACTCGTCCCCGGGTTGGGCAAGGCAAGCGCGCTCGACATGTATGACGGACTCGCACCTGTGGGACATCCGTCTGTAGCTACTCTTTCTGACGCTCGAGTGACCAAATGATGAAAACAGTGGACACAGAGACGATACTTAACTGAGTTATATGCGATGGTAGAGGGATCGAAAATCCTCGGTTTGGCTGATGGTGATAAGGACCGGGAAGACAGTAACATTGGAATCTGAAACTTGAATGTGTGTCCGAACCACGTGACTTATAGATCAGTGTCACAGTCACCGATTAAGTATGTGACTTCACTTCCCTCAGTGTGACCGTGGCAGTCATGTCATGCCATCTTCCCGTGTTCAAGAAGCAGTAGACTTTCGCCCAAGTTATGGTAGATTGAGACTGTACAACCAGCTGCCAACTCGGGATAGAGCTTGCTTGGACTATCAAGGTATGGACGGGTCCAACTGCCAGTCTCTATTATTCGACCTGTATATTGTGAGCCAGCTGTCGCGCTTACACGCAAGACGGACTTGCTACAGACTTGAGTTATTCCTGCTCGCCGAACTGTCTGAGGACTATCCTCCATCATAGATTCATCACGTCTAGATTCTACATCTCGATCTCCTCATTGTCACGCAGCGTCTCTACCTCACCGTGTCTCAACGCTGCTTGTTCGTCCTCGAATACTATCAAGTACCCATGAGAAATTCAAACACACCCTTCAGATAGCATTAGACTTACAGAATGTCAACTCCTCGAGCGTCCGTCCCGATGTCTCGGGAAACATGAAATAGATGAACACGACTTGAAATGCGTTCCATACACAGTAGCTAACATCGTTTAGCTCTTATCCGTTTACGGTCGCAAAGGAGAGCTTACACAATGTACCATCTCCAACCTATTGTCGTCATCAGACTACAAGCCAGGCGGATGAAGTAGGTGAACGTACCCGCGAGGTCGATACCAATGGGATTCACCAACTGATTAATGAACGCTGCACCGCGGCTGCACAACTGATAAAAGGCAATACCTCTTGCTCGAACGTGAAAGGGGAAAAGTTCGACCAGGTAAGCTATTTACATCCCAGTGCATTGTGTCAAAGGGCGGGACAAGTTGATATGAATAGGTCAATGCTTACTGAAGGTCAAGGCGGTGAATCCTATGTTGTAAGCCAGATTATACAAAAAGATGAGTCTATAGAACTGGTTGTGA
>JBBPMO010001217.1:0-11556 GCA_038090315.1 Xanthoconium stramineum
ATTTGCTGCCAGCTCTCAACGTACATATGTGGATGTAACTGTTCTAGGGTTTTCCCGGGGCGCATATCAAGTGCGGGCACTCGCCGGTATAATCCATGAGGTGAGCACGAGAGCCCATAAAATCCATTTGTCGTCAGCGGACTTACATATGACAGGTCGGTCTGGTGAAAGAGAAGACCAAGAGACGAATCGAACAGTCAGTATCTCCATATTCAGCTTACACAAGTTCGTGCTTCATGAGTATATTGCGTCAGGGCCTATCACCGCTACCTTGCTATCGATCCCAATCATCCCAAGACCAAAGATTTGGCAATGCATTTCAAGAAGGACTTTTGTTTTCCGGGTGTAAGAATCCATTTCATGGGGGTCTGGTGTGTTGCGTCCCTTTGTCGTTCCTTCGTAGGTCTTTGTCCTGACTTTGGACTAGGGATACGGTGTCTTCCTTGGGCCTTATAAAGCGCGATGTCCACATCACCTCTTCCACATCGGCAACGCACGCGTGCCACTTCCGACATGCACTTGCCCTTGACGAATGTCGAGTAAAGTTCCTGCCGGAGTACTTTTTGGAAGTGAATCCGACTCCCAGCCACCCTCACTCGGACGTCAAAGAAGTCTGGTTCGCGGGCTATCATTCTGATGTGTATGTAATGCACCGATCTATTCGGAGAATATACTGACGCATCCTCGCTTTCAGCGGTGGGACCAGCAGGCCACATGCCGAAGGAGTTGCTTACCCTGTTCATGCTGGCAACGTGCCACTTCTGTGGATGACGCAGGAAGCCGCTGATAGAGGCTTGGTTTTCGATTCAGAAGGGTTTTCTTGGTGGCCAGAGGATGTTGATCTGGGCAGAAAGGATTCAATGAAGTGGTATTGGAAGATTTTCGAGGTGTTGCGCATTCGTCACCAAGTATCCTTCGGTGGTATTGGTAAACATGAACGAAGGTAACGTCATCGTGGTGCATTCAGATTCGTCGTTGATGGACGGTCGTCTGCAGGAGGCATCGGTCTCGTCCTCGCGTCGTCATTCCTAAGCAAATTATTCATTTCTCCGCGCTTCCCGGCGATGTGTATACACCCCGAGCTTCTCTAGCATGCGACGTTGACATTCCGATGTCGTCGCAGAAAGCCTCGGGTGAATCGTGGCAAGCTGGACTTTGCGGCGAAGAGCCTGCAGCGACCACCTTGCTGACATCATTGCTCAGTAGTCCCGAAAAGGCGCTAAAATCTCTCGGAGCAGTGTTGCTCCTTCTCACAAATTTCAGTCAGCGCAGTTCTCCGCCAACCAGTCGACGAAGCTTACGCATTTGAATCATGTAGGGCTAGAAGATGAACAGAGTCAGACAATACCCAGAACACAATGGTCGGAGACATCCGTGAGCGAGCATCCAGGTTCTGCTTGTGATAAGTTCGCGCTCGCTGTCATTTATGTCGCAACATGTAGGTGTCACGCACAATTTTCGTTGGCAGGTATTCTGACCTCGTTCATGTCCATAGCTACCATCCCTATTTCGGAAAAGCTAGTGCAAGATGCAAGATCCTTTCTCGAGACTATATTGCGTTCCGTTAATCACCTGGATTTTCCGAGAGCTCTTTACATTCTGCGATTCTCGGCGAGGCACCAATCACTCCGGCGGCGCTTCGTGGATCTTGAAGTAATCGACGCTCTCATGGTTGCACTGGATCGGATCACCAAGAGCCGCAACACGGGCCTATACCCATTCGTCATGGACAGCCTGCGTCACCTCATCAATGACGGTACGTGTTGTCAGCATAAGCTATTCTACATGCTCATCCTTTGTAGACAAACAACGAGGCAATGTTGTCAATCGCCTCATTGATGTCGTCAGTACCAAAGGGAGGACAAGACTCTCGTTGACATTGGAAGTGAAGGGTAATGGTGGATTACTGGTCGCGTGCCTCGCTGATTTACATCTTCACAGCACCTATCCACTTGACAGCTTCACTTAAGGTGATCACATCTCTCGCTCAGCACCAGCCAAGTGAGAGCGCTTTGATCAGTGAGAGCGCTTTGATCCGTATTCGTGCGTTTCGTTCATCACTTCCACAGCTCTCCGCGAAGGTTTGAAGGATAGAATTCTCAAACTAGCACAAAAGAGCAAAGGTCCCGTCGGTCCCGCGGCTGTAGAAGCTTTGGTTGCGTTAAAAGTGGAACGTGAGTCCAGCTTTAGTAGCACGTTCTCTGTCGTCTGACGGGATCCGTGAAACAGTTCCCTGCGATATCCACTTCTCTAACGTCCTAGGTTACCTTTGTAATAATCTCCCCCTGTTAGATGCAGAAGGAGGCAATACGCTTGTAATGGACGCTGCTGAGGACTCGCCCCGTGTATTCAAAGTGAATGGTAAGTGTCGTGTCACGTGTGTGCTTTTTCTCTAGCTGAGATGTGCCAGATTCTGAAAATTCTGGTAGACTTGACGACGAAGATCTGGCTATGGACAACCTTGTGCGGGCTATCGAGTGGGGAGATATTCATCAACGCACTGCAGCGACCTTGACGTTGTTGAAGCTATGCAGATGTGAGTGCCCGAGCAATCTCCTCTACGTTGTTGACCATGAGTCGATCAGATTCTATGGCTCGCGATTTTTGTTCGCGGAAAAGGGTCCTGGACGTCTTCGTGAAGCAATTGAAGCGAAAGGAGACTTCGCTGCTGGCGGCGTACGCCTTAGCGGCGTGTCTGCCAAAACCCGGCGAACCGGGTCAGCCTGACGATTCGTATGTTGACCAGTCTGGCTAACAGCGAGATTAGACATGTGGGCACCTGTCGACTCCCCTCGTCCAGAACAGCCCGTTGTCGACCCCCCTCGTACAGAACAGCCTGTTATTGACTTCCCTCGTGCAGCACAACTCGTTGTCGATATGCTCGACAAAGGCTGGTTTGATGATGCAATAGGCCGAATAGAAGGTTCCAAAATATTCGGTGATCTCATGGCGTCCGGTAAATTTGAATGAGTTCTCACTGACCAAAACTGTGCATTGATGTTATGTTGTTCCAGACGAATTAAGGCAGCTAGTCATCAAGCCTTATACAATGGACACTTTGACGAAGAAGCTTGGGAATGGTGATCCCCACGAGACCCGGATGAGCTTGATTTGTCTCGACGTGCTTTGTAAGTCTTGGAACAATCTTTGGCTATCTGACAGTTTCTGACTGACTTGTATGTAGGGAAGAAGGATGCAGCGGAGTTGGCGCGCATCGTGAAAGACCTCGTGAACGCTAATTTGAAGTTGTTGATGGACAAGGACAAGGGCATAAGGACTAAAAAGAGGGGTGTCAAAGTTCTCTCCGCACTGGCTCTGACGGGTAAGCATATCATGCTTCCATCCAGCGTGCCACCACTGACTCCCTGGTCAGAGGTTGGTGAGCAAGCTATAAAGCCGTATGTGATCGGGATCGTCAAAATGTTGCTGCCTTCGGAAGGCTTGTCTCCGTCGCGTTCTCAATTATTCAGTGCTTCTGCCGTCGTGTATAACCTGTGCAGGAATGGTAAGTCAAAAGCTGTCTTGCCTGGATATGAATTTATTGTTATTAATCCGACTCAGAATTCCTCCGGAAGATAATCCAAGACTCCAAGGAATTTGCTGATTTTGAGCGTCGACGTCTGGATAACATATTCTATCCCCAATCCCGTTGAGCGATTCGATCAGTAGATTGATCCCTGTCAGGACCCCGTACTTATGATAGCAGGTTCAAACAATGTGTTTTCCTCAGCCTCAATTCGGTTGATCACTGGTTACCTGTGACCAGGCTGCTGAGGGCGGGCCCAGACCTAAATATCTGATATTTTCGAATGAAATAGATCTAGAGCGGTATGATAATGCATATGTACATAGACACGGGGTTTGCCACCGGTGGAGTCATGACCAGGCATCGACGGTCCATGAGGGCGAGAGCTCGCATCTAAGGATGACATTAGGAAAGAATCTCTCGCTCTTTCGGATCAGCCCATCTGAAGGCCTTGCCAACGTAGCATGTGGTGGCACATGTACGAAAAACCTGTTGAGACAGTGGAACTGATTTTAAAATTTACAACGACGACGAGGAAGGTGTTGTACCTGTGTGCTTCCAAAGACCAAAGATCAGTAGAATTCACTCGGAACCTACCAGCATGATTCACCCCTCGCATGTCGAAGAGATGATCAACGCAGGATGGGGTGTCGTATTGCTCGTCGAGAGTAATCTAGGGCAATTGTCTGGGATAAATGGCGAAGAGGGACGTAGATGGAAGAGGCGATTCGAGGAGGGTTTCCAGGGGGAAACAGCGAAGAATGTTAAGTTCTCTGAAGCAAATCAGGAGACCTGGGTACCAGAGAATACGGAGAATGAGTGCGCGCAGGGGAAGGAGGGGCCAGAGGAGAGAGCCATTAACGCTCGACCGTAAGTTGGGCTGAATGTGTCAACTCCTCTGAGCTCAGCTCGTTTGTAAGAGTCGCGATACTTGTGTTGCACTGGACGAGCGTCAATGTTCGTGCGTCGACGTAGGTACAAGATAACAGGGATGACGCGGGCGATTGGGCAAGAATGCGTGGGGTCGTTGTTTGCACGCCAACATCGTTGTTTACACAGTAAACAAGGGGTCGCGAGTCGCCTCATCGTGCCATTGTCGTGACCACGTCGACGACTAATCTGGACTCCGATGACCAGGCCGTCATGCCTCCTGCCAGCGACACTCAGTGGCTTCGTCGAGTTTGTCCTTAATGTCGCTTCCCACGTCGCTTTCATTATTACAGTGCACATACTCCTCACAGGTCCTTCACAATGATTTCATCAGGCAGTTGGAGCGGAGCCTCGTTACGGGGGATATATCCTGAACCTCGCAGTAAGTCACCTATCATTCGCATTTGGAATCAGTTTGGACCAGTAGAACAATTTACTAGGCGTGTGGACTTTATGTGGCGATCTCCGTCACAATGCAGCTTAATTTTTCATCGTGCAGAACGTTTGCTTGCTATGTATATGATCGGTCGTCACGGTGAGGTTTTAATTTCCTTGGACGCGAACCAATCAACTCGTGCACGCCGCCGATGAGAACTTTTGCCTCATTTTATGGTTACACTTCTGAAGAGACGCTGCGCACTAAGACCCGGGAAGATGTTTGCTTACAAGGTAAGGGCTTGTTTGGCAGTTCTGCGTTGATAGTGCAAAATCCACCCGACGGGGTTCTTAGATTTTGGATCTGGGGTCAACCGTCGAACATCGAAGAAGATGAATGTTGATGTCAGCATGGATGCGTGTGTCATCCGAATCACTCATTGCCACGTCACGTCTTTTCTCATCCATAACCCTCGTCGTTTTTATGGCGTTGGAAAATTTTGCCAAAACTTATCCCAGTGAAATTGCGTAGGTTGGGGACAAATCCGCGCTGGACGCGTGACAATCAGGATCACAGCGAAGGTCACCTCTAAAGATCCTTCGGGACTCTATCGGAAAGCCGAAGATGGAATCCACGATGTAAAGCCCATCGAGGCTGACTGAAATAAGTTCCGACCATCTTCATCCGTCCGAAGACTTTGGGTTTTGCCTAGCCCTGGTGTTGCTGTACTACATTACTGTAATTGGGACGTTAGTTCAAGCCCTACACGAAGTAATGCAATGTGACCTTGGAGGCGAGAACCAGCAATAAGTTATCGATCAATATGATGCGATACCTCAACATATGCAAGGGGCTGTTTAACCACACTTTCTGCCTTGTATGTGGTTCAGGGTGCTTATCGACTCCGCCTGATGGCCGCGATATTTAATACCTTGGATTTGGGATTTCGATTCGAATGTTGATACTACCATCATGGTGACGACCCGCGGGTTGACGGAGTGCCGCATCGAATCTTGTATTACTGCATACGTACTAATCACACCTCCACCGAATACGTGTCTGGAGTTCTCCTGCGCTATATAGCCCTATGTAGTATGCTTCTGGAAGGTCTCAGTGTCTGACTGGATATCAGCGAAATTATAATGGAAGCTCAAAACTCTGATCTGCCACATTCAAATTTCCAACACCACGCAAAAGTGAACAGTTCTCCGCCAAAATGGAACTTAGATGATTGACACGACATATATGACCACCACCCTATCATCCTCGGCAGTCACTTCGCTCTCCTAAAACACGCAATTCTACTATTTGTTTTGGCCCTCCAAAAGGCCAGATGGTACTTATGACATATTCTAGGGGATAGCGAAATGGAACGAGCGCAATCTACGCAGAAATGAGCAAGATGATGGTGGCTGCCGCCGAAGTTACGGGACAGGATACATTCCGAACTTCCATTCTTTCGTCCGACTGAACGCATGGTCAAGATCTCGTTTAGATGACAGTGGAGTGACATGTTGTCAACTAGGAATACTTGACCCACAGGAGCGATTCTGTGAGCGCAATCATGTTACCTCTATTGCTCTGAATGAAATTTATTGTGATAGCCTAAGACCTGAGAGCATGTAATCCGCCAAGTAAGATAGGCTGATAGGGTCAAGGGATTCTGCGTCATCCAAAATTGGGCCCTGCAATCAGCACTGTGGTTTTGAGCCCTCAACCAATTCCTATCGTGTCAGATCGTTTCGGACATATCCGCTGGGGTTTGTTGTGCGTGGGGTGCATTTCAAACTCCAATATCCCAAACGTACTTAATGGCGATGAATTCTGGATCTCTCCCAACTTTCCTTCTCGCGAAGGGGTATGTACTCAAGCCCTTGACGTACGATCATCCTTCCTAATACCCTTAAATTCTACCACCAGCATGTTTGGAGCGTTGAGCTCACCGTTACTCTCGACGCTCTCTGCGGGATTGAAGCAATCCAGAAGAGGACCAACTCAGGTACGGGAATAAGTATACCTAATCGAAAAGGACACCGTCTCAAATCCACCTTTCTACGTCAGACGCAAACCTCAGAAAATACTACGGATTCAGCGCCTAGCTCCGATAACAACCTCGGATCCACAGACGCTTCCTTGGTACCGATGCAGGACGAGTCTCTAGGACTTGCAGCTCAAGAACTCGGTCAAGACGCTGAGATGGTGAGAGAATTGCTTCTTGCGAGGAGTTACTTGACTCAGACCACTTTCCGATAGCAATCCGATTCACCTGTGGACGGAATGCATGCCCAGGTTGCAACCAACTTGTCAGAGACAATATACTATGACTTAGTGTCCGGTAAGAACGGGAGACTTGATTTCGTACCATGATCTCACGGCCCTCGCCTCGTTCGCAGATGCCAGTTCAGGACCTGTTGATTCCGGGTTCAAGCAGACTGGTCGTACCGTTACCAGTGTCACCACTACCACCGCCACCACCCAGAAACAGCAGGGTACAAACTTTCAGAAAACGGGACAGGCCATCATCGCGATGGGAGCAGCCACGCAACCCGGGCAAGCTCTATCCGTCTCCCAAACTGCATCTGGCCAACAGCTGTCCTATCGTCAAGGTGGACTACAACAGCAGCCTGCCTTTTCTACTTCCATGGTTGTTAATACGCGCCATTTTACGCTGCCACCAAAGTCCAGTGGTGTAGTCGAGGAATCGCTCACTGCGATACAGGACTCGCATCGCCAAGAGACGGATCACATGCTTGGCCTGATGAAGGCTCGTCTTGACGAGCATCAGCGGAACGAGCGCATGTACGAAGAGCAATTTTTGTCTCTTCGAACGGAATACGAGAACCTTGGGCAACAGCTGTCCGCCGCCCTTGCTGAAATCGATAGGCTCCGGATTGGGGGTGGCAACATCGATCCAGGATCCACATTGCCGCTTGGCGAACTAGATTCCACCGTTATCACTACGATCACCGCAGTCACCGTCACGATCACCACCGTCATCACCCAAATCGAGCAGTGGAGGAACAATGTCGCAGCAGATACAGGGCGGGTCACCATTTTGGGGATAGATCTGGATCAGCTTTTCTCAGACCTATCCGATACAGTCTCCCAGGTGACGCAGCTTGAGCAGGATTACTCTGAGCTGTCGAAAACATCCAGCTCTGTCCAACAACAGCTGGAGCTGACGTTGTCGCTGGTCAAACAGAAAGAGAGCGCTGCCGCCTCTCTCACTGCCAAAGTGACTCAGCTGGGGAGGGCGAGTGTCGCAACGACGAAACAGATCGCCGCTCTACGCGAAGATAACCAGAAGCTTCGTAGGGATATCACCGTTTATTCCTCTCGAATAACAGAACTAGAACGGAACCAGGAAGTGGAGGTCAGTTCTTTACGCCACGAGCTGGAATTCCAGAAATCGTTGGTCGAAGAGAGGGATAGCACATTCGTCTCCGTTACCGCCGAACTCGCGCTGTCGAAGCAGTCCGAGGACGAGAAAACAAAGGAGATCGCCACCTTACGCCAAGAATATGCGAAGCTCCAGAGGGACTCCTCTTCCCGGATAGCCGAGCTCCAGAAGCGCTACGACGTGGTGTCCAAGGAGCGCGACTCTGCGCTGAAGGAGATTCGGGATAGTCAGATCGTCGTTGCGGAGAAGGAGCAGACAATCACCGACCTTAAAGCCAAGGTTGAGAAGCTAGAGGGAATAGATGTTACCAAGACCGAGCAACTACGTGTTGAACGCCAGGAGAAAGAGAAGCTCCACCAAGACTACGAAACTCTGTCTTCCCAGACTGCCACTCTCCAGGAGCGCTCCGACTTGCAGTCGAAGGAGATCATCTCTCTTCGCCACGATTTCCAAAAACGGGAGGCACAGCTTGCGGCGCAGGAGCACACCATCACCACCGTTACCACCGAACGCGACCAGGCGAGGCGCGAGATCGAAGTGCAAGCGAAACTCATCGCGACTGCACGTCAGGATGCTGAGGAGCTTCGGCAGAAATTCACTCTCGCCTGGGACGAAAAAGCAGATCTCCAAAAGCGATTCGATTCTCAGCTGATAGAGCTCGACAAGCTCCGTAAGGAGCTCGCCCAAATCGAAAGCATCGCCAAGATGCCGACTACAGGCTCCTTGACCGATCATCACATCTCGCAGTACGTCGCCAGTGCGTTGGAGGAGGAGAAGAAGGAGTTGGAGAAGCTTCGTCGCGACCTTGTCGCAGCCACCTCTCTGAACAATGACCTTAAGAAATCGCAAGAGGCGTTGTTGAGCAAGGTCAGCGCCCTCGGTGACGAACTCACAGTGAAGACGTCGCAGTACAAGGGCACCATCGACGCCCTCACCATCCAGGTCAACCAGTTGAAGATTACGTGCGCTGAGAAGACAGAGGAGCTCGCGAATGCCAACAATCGTGTACGGGAACTCCAGCTGGAGGTCACCACCTTCACTGCCCAGTTCACCGAGCTCCAAGTGCGTTACGATACGCAGTCAAAGGAGCTCATCTCTGTGAGCAAGGAGCGCCAAACCTTGACGATGGTTGTCCAAGCTAAAGAGCACGAGATTTCGTCTCTTACCTCGGCACGTGACCGGGAGAAGTCTGCGAATACTGCCAAGGCAGAGCAGATCACGAAGCTTCAGCAACAATTGACGGCTTCCGGCTCCAAGCTCACTAAGCTTCAGGTGGATTGGAAGGCGCAGTCGGAGGAGCTGGTCTCTGTGCAGAGCAAGCTCAAGATCACCATATCATCCAACGAGGAGAAAGAGCGTAAACTCGTCACTCTTACTGGCGAGGTCGCGGAGCTTAAGCGCGTCAATACCTTGGGAGACCAACGTATCACGGTTGCTCGCAAGCTGGTTGAAGAGCTGCGGCTAGAATTGACCAACTCTTCCTCTCAAACCACCAAGCTACGCCACGATTACGAGATGCAGTCAACGGAGCTCGTATCTCTCCGAAAGCGTCTCGAGGCTGCAGCGGAGGGCGAACATGCCACTATCGCCTCTCTCACCGCTCGGGTGGATGAATGGAAGGCCTTGTGTACCGCCAAAGGGGAGGAGCTTATGGCCGCGCGGAAGGAACACAATGAGACGCAACACGAGCTGCAAAGTGTATCCTCCAAATACGCCCACTTACAGGCGGACCTCACCTCAGAGATTGAGCGTTTGCAAAAATTGGACGCTACACACATGACGGAGCTCACCACCGCACGCACAGAGATCGAGCGGCTTCGTCGCGAGTTGGAAACTTCGTCCTCCCAGTTCATCCAGTTACAGCAGGAGCTCGCTTCCAAGGTCGAGGAGTGGAAGAAATTAGACGCGGCCAACGCAGCGGAGTACGAGGAGAAGTTGACTGAACTTACCTCCAAGGTCAAGCAGTCGGAGGATTCATGTGCCGGTCAACGGGAGGAGCTGGTCACCACGGACAAGAAGCTTCAGCAGCTCCAGCTCGATCTGAACGCTACATCTTCTCAATCTGCCGAGTTCCGACAGCGCTGCGAGAAGCTTTCGGCGGAGCTCAAGTTCTTCCACGAGCAATTTTTGGGAATACAAGAGGAGTTCACGACCGAGACTGAGGAGTGGAGTGCCATCCAGACAAGGATTATCGCCGAAGTGAAGGATTACGCCGCCGTTATCCACCTCACCAACGACGTCGACAAATGGATCGGTGCAGATGCCAAGAGGGCGGAGGTGTTAGCAGCGGAACTCGAAAAGAGGAACAAGGAGAACGAGGAGCTGCGGCACAAACTCATCACTCTCAGGGATATCTACATCAGCGCTCCCCGGATCAAACAGATTTTCCAGACCCATACCGTCGAGTTCAAGAGACAGCACGAGGAGCAAACTATCTTGGCGAAGAAACGTTACGATGAAGAGTCGAAGGCCCTCAAAACCGCCCTTGCTGACAGTCAGACTCAACTGCGCGGTGTACAACGCGTTGTCGCCACAGCGGATACGTACGCGGACGAGGCAATCATCTCGATGCTGAAGAAACTCAACGCCGAAGTTCGGCAGAACACGACACTTATGGCGGAGGATATCGCTGAGCAATTCCAGCGAACCACGGAAGCGACGAAGGTACAAATATCTACAGCTTCGAAGTCTATCGGACAAACCTTGGCGGAGTGCTTGGCGAACATGGAATCCGATGAGGCGGCGCTATATCTCTCTATCGCATTCCAGGGATACTTCTCGTACTGTTTGTGTCAGTTCATCTCCTCGTGGACCATCGAGAAAGGGCACGACGACTTCATCAACAATATTTACCGGCAATTGCAGGAATCAGGTAAGAACTCGAATCTTGCATACGATCGACATCTCTTCTAACGGTATTAACAGAGACGCAGCCAATGTCGGGACGCTGGAGATCTCTTACGCGCACCTACATCTCTCCCACTTGGAGGAGCGATACGAACGCTCTTACTCAGCGGGTCGTCGCTGAGCTCTCTGACATTATCGTGGTAGCGGGTTGCGCCGCCTCCACGGCCGCCGCAAGCTCGAAGATTTCATCATTCAAGGAGAAGGTGCTATCCATTATCTCGATTGCAGGGCAGTTCAGCGAGATGGTTGGAAAAGTCGTGTCGGCCGATTTCGAGATCATGGCCCCTCAGCCCCTCCAGGAATTCGAGGGGAATACGATGGAGGAAGACGCAGATGATTACGACAAAGGTAGCGAGACGGATGGAACGGCAGCGGGCCAGAAAGTATTGTGCTCGACTCAATTGGGGATGACGAAGC